>JAVXUP010001983.1:0-170802 GCA_033070095.1 Escallonia herrerae | reverse complement strand
TATCTAATGCTCATTGTGTGTGTGTGTGGTTATGTGCCCGATTATAATTAGCAATAGTGAAGATGAACTTGTAGCGAATGCTCATTGAGATGATAACAAAATCTCTTCAGTTTCACGATCTCTTCAGTTAGTGAACTGCTGCACCACTTCACTGGCATTATTCAGAAAGGCATTTCGGGAATCAGTCTGTTAAGTAAGGCTTACTTATGGTTACCTCTTTCAAGAGGAGCCGATAAAAAGATCTAAATGAAAAACAAATTTTGTAAATTGATTCGGAAAGAGATCCATTTTATCACTTTCTTGCTTGAAATTTTGACCTTTATAGTCTGCGGGATCCTTTTTCTCTTTTCCAAATTCGTTTTGCCCTTCTTGATTTCACTGATCAAGAATCATGACTTTGACAAAGTGGCAGAAACTTTGGTCGGCATTGTTCAACCACTGGCTTTAAAAAAGTTCTGTCCTGCCCAAGCCGACACTGACCATCAGATTTCTCTCCTGGCCTTCTCAATTAGTGTGGCTACGTCCACTCAATTCTCCGAGAGGAAGTGCGTAAAGAAGAGAAACACAGGAAAATTTCTGTTAGCCCTTTGCTCTGAATGATTCTCGTTCGTTTTGTTTTGCAGGATAAGATTTCCCAGCTCAACACGAGATTACAAGTTTGCAATTTGCTGGAATCTGTGGATTTTATTGCTTCACTACCACAGGGGAATGGTTATGTTCCTAACAAAAGCTTGAAGAATTCAGCTTTAGTTGTCTCTCTCACACTTCTTTCCATCCCTTTTCTATTATTTAAATATGTTGATCACGTCTCAAAATCAAGAAGATCATCAGACAATTTTATAGAAGAAGTATCTCTAAACAAGCAGCTAGCCTATCGAGTGGATGTGTTTTTGTCAGTCCACCCATATGCTAAGCCATTAGCATTGTTAGTTGCCACTCTGTTGCTTATTGGTCTTGGTGGGCTAGCTCTCTTTGGTGTGACCAATGATAGCTTAGCTGATTGCCTTTGGTTATCTTGGACGCATGTAGCTGACTCAGGCAACCATGCTAACTCTGAAGGGATTGGTCCAAGGCTAGTTTCAGTTTCTATTAGTTTCGGTGGGATGCTTATATTTGCAATGATGCTTGGGCTTGTCACTGATGCAATTTCTGAGAAGTTCGACTCGCTGAGGAAAGGCAAAAGTGAGGTGGTTAAGCAGAATCACACACTAGTTCTGGGTTGGAGTGATAAATTGGTGAGTTTTTTTTATCAGAGTTTATCAGTATGAATATTCTCCATTTTGTTTATTTTTCTCTGGAGCTTAAGAGGTGCGCAAGCATATCAAAGTATGACAATTATTTTATCATTAGTGACCACAGTTTTTCCCAATGGAACTGTTCCTCATGTATCTTCTCAAGAGGTTCATGTTTTTTTATCATTATCCAACATTAGAAATGGCTTACTTATGAAAATCTATCATTACCCAGAAAGAATGCACCAATAAACTTCCCTTCTTGTGGTAATATATATACATTCCTCCTCACGTAGTGGTTGCAGGATCAGCTTCTGTTAAACCTACTTTCTCATGTTTATGTTGCTCTATTGAGAAAAAAAGAGAGTAGATGTGTCAAATTGATGTGAGGGAAGTATTATGTGGATGAAACCAATAACTAGTCCAAGTCGATTTGTATCCTTCTCAAAAAAGATCTATTGTGCTCAGCTAGAAGCAGCTTTTCCCTTGAAAACGTGGGAGACCCAGCGGAACTGCTGTAATGTTGCCTAAATAGGAGACTTCCATATGTCTACGGCAAAAAGCTGTTACACTAAGATGATACTTTTCTGTACCCAGGGATCACTATTGAATCAACTTGCAATAGCCAATGAAAGTTTGGGTGGAGGAATTGTCGTTGTTATGGCTGAGCGAGAAAAAGAAGATATGGAACTTGACATTGCTAAAAAGGAGTTTGATTTTAGGGGAACATCTGTTATATGCAGAAGCGGAAGCCCTCTAATATTAGCCGACTTGAAAAAGGTGAGAATAGTTGCATGCTGGTTTCTTTATTATACGTCTTAACTTTCCACTGCACTTTTGTTGATCTTACTCCCTGTTGACAAGATCAGCTCAGTCAGACCACTAGAGTTGCTTGAACAAATAGAATTTTTCGAGTTGTGGGATCGGAGATCAAGTAGATTGACTTTTGAGAGAATTTAAGTAACATTTAACCCGTTGTCTTCTAGTTAGATTCCCTCTTTTTTGGTCAAGCTCTCCAATTTTCTTCTTCTGAAAACTTCCCCTGAAGAATTTTCTGGGAACTAAGAAACACCACTTTCACTGGCATTTAACCTTTTCTTTTTGTCGATGTCTTATGGACCTTGACAACTGTACAATCATTGGGTTTCTATCAACAACAAAAAACAAAAAAAAAACTTAAACAAAGAATTTGTAAATAGAATTGAAGTTCTAGTATGAGGTTTCGTTCTTTAGAAATACTAGAAAAAAGGGCTCGATTTTGTAATGATAAAACTAAAAAATACTAGCCTAAAATTTATGATCCTCTTTTTAATGGAGCATATCGTGGAACAATCAAAATTTTCTTTTTCACCTTCAATCATAAATGAAAGTTTTATAAAAAATTTCAGAGATACAATTGAAATAAATAAGATTCATGGCATCTTTCTTCCTGATACTGATTACCGAGAATTTGAACAAAAAGTAGATACATGTGATAAAAAACAATTTTCAAAAGAAATTAGTAAATTCTTAACTTTAATAAGTAAATTGGCTAGAGAACCAGGATCGAGTTTAAATTTGAAAGGCTTTTCAGAAAAAGAACAAGAAAGTATGTATTCAGGCACTAGGGCAAAACCTTTTAAGTTTTTAGTTAATGCAATTATAACTGACCCTAATGGTTAAAAAAAAATAAAATCTAGTGGAATAAAAGAAATGAGTAAAGGAGTTCCCCGACGATCATACAAAATAATCAACGAGTTGGAACAACAATCAGGAGAACATCAAGAAGACGTGTCGGTAGATCATGAGATTCGCTCAAGAAAAGCGAATCGGGTTGTGATTTTTACTGACAACAACTGGAATAATGATCCTAATAACAAGGATATTAATAACCCCGATCAAACAGATTAGGTGTCTTTGATACGCTATTCGCAACATTCTGATTTTCGTCGAGGCATAATTAAAGGTTCTATGCATGGTCAAAGGCGTAAAACAGTTATTTGGGAATTGTTTCAAACAAATACGCATCCCCCCCCCCCCCTCTTTTTGGACAGAATAAAAAAATCTCTCCTTTTTTATTTTGATATCTCGGGAATATTTTTGGATCTTTCTTTAATTAAGTTATTGCAACAAGCAATTGCTTCATATCAGATTAACAATGATCACTTGATTTCATAATTATTATCGGTTGCTCTTTTCATGCTAACTGAATCATATTATAGGTATCGGTCTCCAAGGCCCGTGCAGTAATCGTTCTTGCTGGAGATGGAAATGCTGATCAGGTTCCTTGAAAAACACATAGATGCATCCGATGGTAGGCAGTGTCTTATTGATAATAACAGTTAGAAGTTATAATTTGATGCAGAGTGATGCCCGTGCATTGAGGACAGTTCTAAGCCTAACTGGTGTGAAAGAAGGACTAAGGGGACACATAGTGGTGGAGCTAAGTGATCTCGATAATGAGGTCCTCGTTAAACTTGTTGGGGGAGATCATGTTGAAACTGTTGTAGCACATGATGTGATTGGGAGGCTGATGATTCAATGTGCTCGGCAGCCAGGCCTTGCACAGGTCAATATATTTTCTTCTGTTGTCGTATAATTTTTTAAGTAGTAATAGGATAACTTATACCAGTTTAAGCCTACAACTGCCACCGTTGGTTACTCAGACCAGAACACTGTTTACTGATCCGTCTTCTTCTAAATGCAATCAAGTCCAGATCACAGATCCTGCTCAGCTATTCTGTGACATTGTTTTTTCCATGTGGACTGGGTTTGCAGATCTGGGAAGATATTCTTGGGTTTGAGAATTGCGAATTCTACATCAAAAGGTGGCCACAGTTGGATGGTTTGCAATTCGAGGATGTACTGATTAGCTTCCCAGATGCCATTCCTTGTGGAGTCAAGGCGGCATCTTGTGGGGGGAAAATTATTCTAAATCCTGACGACTCCTATGTTCTACAAGAAGGTGATGAAGTTCTTGTGATAGCGGAGGATGATGATACCTACGCTCCAACAGCATTGCCTACGGTGCTTTCCTGTCCTTTAGAATATAGAAGTTGGATATAAGGTTGCTTGTCTTACAACAGTCTCACATATCTCGCTTAAGAATTCGGTTTTTCGCATTATCGGGGATTCCAATCTTACCAAGACAAGCTAGATATTGGTTTTAGCAATCTAAAAGCATACAAGTAAGAGAAAAAGAGTTAAGTAAGTTTAAGTGTGAATTGATTATGTTGATTTAATCTATGTTACATGGACTCGGTACGAGTGTCCCAGTCGGATACCTGGCCAAGTGTCGGACCCGTCTAATTTTTACATAAAAGACACGGGAACAGTGCAAAATATACATCTATTCTAGTTTTTAGTTATTTCTAAGGTAAATGGTGTTTTGCGATGCAAGTGGTTTTAATTGAGACCTTGTCTCATCTCAAAGCCAAACGACTTTAAAGAAACATTATAAGATAGTGATCACAGCACCATATCCTATGAGATGGGTCGGATACATATTCCGTACCCATGTCTAAGTGTCTAGTGTCTGACATGGATACTTCACGCATTCTGAAGAGTCCATGTAACATAGCATTTAATCTTTGGCATGTGGTAGACCTGGATACTATGCATCTGATTCAAACTACAGCTGTACATCTATGCAATGGGCTTCTCTTTCAACTTGTCAATGTACTTCCTTCTTTTACTTATCCATCTGGATTTTAAATTAGTAATTCTTTGTCTTTAGGTTTATAGTTTAGCCCACATATATTATAAATATAAAAATACAACACTAGTATCATATTTGTACAATTAATTTCTTCTTATCCTGGAATATCAGATCAATGGGCCGATCATCCTAGCTCCTACCACAAAATAAAACTGAATACAGACTCTTGATATATATCTTGATTTCCAAGCACTATTCCTAGGAAATATAATCTGTGATCAGCCAGACTACAAGGTATATATTTGCATCTCCCTCAGGATGGTATATTGTTATAATGACTGATTTTATGTGATTATTATATGTGATCTAAATTAACTGCCTAAGGAAATAAGAAAGAAAAAAGAGTCACCAGTAGTTTGGCCACTCTGAAAAGAAATATTCTGCTTTATGCACGTTGGGATGATTCCTACCATGGAACTAGTGAGTGGGGCATACCGTAATAAAACTTACAGAAGTATAATCAATTTGGTCATTCAGGTCAAAGAAGCTCCATTCATACACATTACCCGACCAGCAAGAAAGCCACAGAAGATTCTACTTTGTGGATGGAGGCGGGATATAGATGATATGATTGTGGTAAGCTCTA
Organism: Escallonia herrerae; assembly: GCA_033070095.1. Lineage (NCBI taxonomy): Eukaryota > Viridiplantae > Streptophyta > Magnoliopsida > Escalloniales > Escalloniaceae > Escallonia > Escallonia herrerae. Next base: position 165,287 of record JAVXUP010001983.1, on the reverse strand, counting down.
TCGGTTAAAGCCCCTAATTCCTTCTTTTCTGCGCCTTAATGCTGCAGGTATGGAGAGGACATTTGCCTAAGGACTTCATTGTTCCCAAGTCTATGGAAAAAATACTTTTATGTGGTTGGCGGCGAGATATGGAAGATATGATTATGGTAAAATAACATGGAATCTACCGTAGGCTATGAGTAATTCTGCTCGGCTGTTCTGAATATATGCATTCTGGTGGTAGACATTGTCAGAACATTTCTTGACCGTCGAACGTCACCATTTACCAGCTGATATCAAGTTTCAAAAACTTTTACTCTTGGTGGTGCGGAAAAAAATACCTTTTAGACTTCAGTGTTGCTATAAACTATCCTGTGCTGTTTCAGGTGTTGGATGCCTTTTTAGCACATGGTTCAGAGCTATGGATGTTCAATGATGTTCCTGAACAGAAAAGGGAAAGAAAGCTTTCCGATGGTGGTCTTGACATAAACCGCCTGGTAAATATATCGCTGGTTAATCGTGAAGGGAATGCTGTTATACGACGTCATCTGGAAAGCCTTCCCTTAGAATCTTTTGATTCAGTAAGTAGCTTCACATATAAATCACTGCTTTAAGTGTTGGTGTTGGGTAGGTCAGCTGGCAAAAGACCTGGGAGCAATTCCTGCGTATACCAGCAATCGGGTTTAAGGTGGAGGAGGTAGGCAGGCCCGAGTGGCCTCATGGGCCAACTGCTATATGTACTTTTTAAGGGGAAAAAAGTGTCGAAAATAAGCATAGAGGTAATCTAAAGTGGGAATGCTCATAGCTGGGTTAATGTGAAAACATAAAATGCGTGCAAGGAATGTCACCGCTAAATTGGCTTACATGGGAAAGAGCAAGCCCTCAGATGAGACTTTTATTCATCTCAGAAATATTAACTGCTTTGCTGGTGCTGGGAAGGGTGTCTGTCTACTTTTCTTAGCTTCACCAGACATGATCAGCTTCCTGGTTTCTGCAGATCTTGATTTTGGCTGATGAAGCTGTTGAAGATTCGGCCATCCAGGCTGATTCCAGATCTCTGGCCACACTGTTACTGATACGTGACATTCAGGTACTTCTTGCGAAGGTGAAATCATCAATCTAAATTGGTGGAAATTTTTTGCCACTGAGGCGTCCATTTCAGTTTAGTCTTTGTACTTTTGTCTGTTGTTTTGAATTATTGTTGTCAACTTCTATTGTATTGACAAGGCAATTTAGTTCTTTTAAATCAAAAACTATTTCGCATGGTTTACTTATCTGCCCTCAAGTTTAACTTGTCTGTTTGAGGAATCATAGTTCAGGCTGTTGGGCACTCAGGCTAGACACCAGCTGTATCCATATAATCATGCATGTTGCTGAATAATTCCACAGTTTCTCAACCATACTTGTCTAACATCCAATGATCTTTTTAGGACGCATTCTTTGCATTTGTTATTTCTTGATCCATTCTTTGAGTTCGAGTAGTCTTCTCTACTTTCAATGTTTTAGATCTGCTTCCTTTGCTTTTCTTGCATTATTTTGTGTCTAAACTAGTACTCAACATCGAAGGGAAGTCTCGACCAAGAGTTCTGCTCAGTGCTGCGCTGTAAAGCTAAAGGTTATGCTTTGTAGTTCAAAGAGTCCATTAAGAACTTCCAAGTAGGAAAGAAAAGTAAACAACATTATACCTTTTACCCCCTCCTCATCTCATGGGGATATGCTATCTATTCAGTGTACACTCGCTGGTGTTATGCTTTGCGAATGTTATTCAAAAAGGTTGACTACAGTTACCGTATGTTCTACGATTTCTAACATATAGCTATATGAAAGAAGATGTGGAAGAATAGTTTTCCTCTAGATACATATCCCATCTTGATACACTATGGAAACATAGACACTCAGGCCACGTGTCAGTGCCCCAAACGCGTTAAGACTTTAACGAGCATCCCCACACGCCCGCCCACGCCTTCAATGGGGTATTGGATTTTCTTGACTAGTTATATAGTTCTATTTTTTACCTTTGCGGTTGGATTTACACCCTGATTATCCGGTCTGTGCACTATCAATATTTTGTTTCCTCTGCCGCGTGACTTGGTGATTAGATTTAGAGTGTGTGATCCAGTGGTTGGGTTTCTGCAATATGAGTTCCAAAAAACTAATTTGAGTTTTACCACTAGTGTAAGTTTTGCCTGCTCTATTTAAGTAAATATATCATCACTTCTGTTTTTTCAGTAACTCAGCTTCACAAGTCGATTGCGTGTCGTTTTGTCACATTTGATGTCGTGCTTAATTGCCTTTATCGGGGATATTCTTCTACATCAGACTCCTCTTTGAGGCTTTAAGGCCTACTATCAGAAGTTTATGTGCATAGAATCTTTCTTTTGAGCTTTGCAGGCTAAGCGGCTCCCATGCAGAGAAGACATGAATTCCCATGGTTACAGGGGTAGCTTCTCACAAGGCTCTTGGATGGGGGAAATGCAGCAAGCTTCTGACAAGTCAGTTATAATCAGCGAAATTCTGGACCCAAGGACAAAAAACCTGTTATCCATGTCAAAGATCAGTGATTACGTTCTATCAAACGAGCTTGTCAGCATGGCACTGGCCATGGTCGCTGAGGACCGCCAAATAAATGATGTTTTGGAAGAGTTTTTTGCAGAAGAGGTAATAGCTTCTGTTGCCAAATACTTGATTCTGTCACATTTGTTTTCGAAGTTCATGATGGACTTTGGTCAGCCATGACTCAATCCCAAACGGGCTCTGCATATCAACTCGTTCCAAGGTGCATAGCTTTATGGGGCACACTGGGACTGAGTGCTGAAAGCCCCTTTTTGGCTGAATATCGAAGTACAGAAATGAACTATCGGGAGTGGACAGAATGATATACCTTCAAGACTTGAGATCGATCAACTAAAAGGAAAATATTCTTTCTAATAACATAATCCGATCCAAATTTTCGTTCTTTGAACTTTTCTTTGGAATCTATAGCACTGTTCACCCTAAAAGAATGACTGACGGGACTTGAAACTTTTCCTTTCGACTTGCAGGGGAATGAGTTGCATATAAGGCAAGCAGATCTGTACCTTCGCGAGGGAGAAGAACTGAGTTTTTATGAGGTACTCTCGCGTGCCCGACAGAGAAGAGAGATTGTGATTGGTTATCGTCTAGCTAATGCAGAGAAAGCTGTCATTAATCCCCCAGCCAAAAATGAGCAGCGGAGCTGGTCAGAGAAGGATGTTTTTGTAGTTATAGCCGAGAAGGAATGAGCACTTCCCTCTCTTTCTCACGCCAACCAGCCCCTTTTTTTGGAACGAGGTTGCAGCATTTAAATCCATAGGGACAGGAAAAGATGCCGGCCTTGAGTAAACTTTTCCTAAATACATGAATAATCTGGAGAAACAAGTCTGATCTAGACCAACCACTCCACCAAGGTTCAGCTTCGAAGTTAGGCAGGTTCTCAGATAATCCAACTGACAACGTGGCTATAGTCAGAGCAAATGCTTGGCGTGCTACACACTTCGATGATTTCATGGGCCATATGCTGAATCATACGGCGGAATAGACCCACTCTTAGGTTCTAAAAGAATGAGGCGTGAAAGGTAGCCACGGAAAGTTCACTCTGATTCAGCCGCCTGTTGTGATTCATATTGACTGCTGTTTTCCTCCAAGTTTCTGGCAAAGACGGAAGTAGAAAGGCGGGCTAGCCATTCGTTGCATGTAAATACTCACTTTGGTCATGTAGCTCGACTGCTGACGTAGCAGAGTGCAGCAAGAATCCGTATAATGGAGGTATCTAAGTGTTGTGACTTGCCTTATGCACCAAAGCTTCTCCAGAGCTTCCATAATGCATGTCTAAATATGGAGTGGTGAAGATATTCTTAAGTAAAAGATTAGAGCCATCTAGTTCAGTTTCAAACTTTTTTCTCTTTTTGGTAGGCAGGAATCTGTTTCCTTTAAGACTTTCCTGCTAGCTTAGTCAAACCTTTTTTTGTAGAATGTAAATACAATCAGACCCTCCGTTGTTTAAAGTTACTCAAGTACCAGTACTGGGACTTATATATTTGCCAAGTGCAAAACGTCTTTTACCTTGCAGCTCTGAGAATTGTTGGCGTTTCATTAGCTAACCACGACTCATTGTGCACCCCCAACTAGTTTCAGTCGGGTTCATGAGCAGTGACAACACAAGGATCAGCTGCACCAATCAACATATCAAGCACTAGGTTTACAAAATGTAGGTTCATAACCAGTGATTCACTCGGTATTAGCTACACTGAATCAACGAATTGGAGTTTCCTTGTCCGGTAAATCAGCCGAATTACTTCTGTCGATCAGTGATGTAACTCGGCTATGCTCTGTATGTGGGGTTATGTACTGCAAGAAATCTTCACATCTATGCTTCAGAGAGATCTATGTTCTCACTTCTAGGAGCCGTTGGTTCAGGAGGCCGATCTGGGGTTTCTTCACTATCAGACGGCTGAGATTCATGTTTTGCAGCAGCCTGCAACACCCTGCTCTGAACATCTGATGATGAAGGTGATGTAGGCAGCCCAATTCGGTTGGTTTCCAACTTTCCCGCAGCCCACGATATTGCCTGACCTCCCAACTTAGCAGGAACCAGCAGTAGCCTTGAAGGATCAACAACAGAGGGAACGGAGACAACAAAGGAAAAAAGAAAGAATGTTAATCAATCATCATTAAACAGTGCATGCCAATTAATTTTTTTTAGGCGTAATGTTGAAAGTTAAAAACAATTGCTTGCCAAGTACTGAGTGCTAAACATGCACAAGACAACTAGGTCACATACCCGTAGCAGACCACAATTGGGTACCAGGATAACCAGGTATGCTGGGATACCATCTCAGATACTTTCACACGCATAGTAAACGTTCTGGAAAAAATTCATACGCCAAAGGAAGGGACTATTTTCTCACTTTGGCCCCATAACAACATAGTTTCACCGTTTCATTGTCAATACTATATTTCCCTTTTTGTTGGCTTTTTTGTTCATCTATCCTTGGTACAACCGGTAGAAGAGGGATGCCGTAGGATTTCTACTAGAGATCAGGGTCTCAATCTTACGACGATTGCACAACGGCCTGATTTATGTCGAAAGGGTAGGTCTGATCCAGTCCATCCCTCAAGCACCAGCATACACTGGACCTCACAGCATACTGGTCCTTCATTCTACTAGACATTCTTATTTCCTATGAAGTCCAATCATTTACACCAGCCACCATATGGCTAATATTCCCAACGTATTACAATCTCTAGTGTGATTATCTCATAACAAAATACTTCCTTATGAAAGCAACCAGACTGTAATGTCAATCCTCATACTGAAAATGCATTTCATGATTAAAAAGGAATGACAGTAAATTTTACCTGACATCTTGCTTAAGATCCTCTGAGTCCTTGTAGGAAGCAACCCGTAGATATATAGTCTGGTAAGGAGTTGCAACAGACCAAGCAATGGGGACAAAGAAGATCACACAACATATATATTGACTTAAAGAAGCTAACAGAGTTTCCTATGACATTGCAAATAAAACTTCAGAAAGTGTTACCTGCACCTCACTGAGGAGCACAGGTCTCAGATTCAAATAACTATTAGACACTTCAGGAACACGCAAACAGATCAGTAAAATGAAGATTCTGGCATAAAAACATTTTTGTTCTAGCAAATTGATCAAATCGTTCTGCCTTGAGTCATGTAAATCTTCTAGTTAAGGGTACTAAAGCTGAGACTTATTTTTTATTTGGAAGGATGATGATCAGAGTTCCCAGTAAACAGAAGTAGAAACTAAAATGAACACGAAATGGATTGTGAAGCTTTAAGCAGCCACTGGAAGCCTCCCAAGAAGGCACCTCCCTTGGTGAACTTACGACTATGACGCATGCAAAGATACAAGCATGGATTCTAAGGTATAAACCGAGTCTTATTAACAGAAAGGAATGTGGTAAACCTAATGGATGCGAAGGGAATTTTCACAATAAACAATCTTCGGTACTAAGCTATATGTCTTCAATCTAGATCATCTATGGAAAGCTGCATATGAGATGACTCTTATAGTGCACTTACATAAGTCGTGGGATTTTTATAAGATAAAATGGTACGTTTTGATTCCTTTTGGGTTTTGACGTACTTAATTTGGATGAGAACCAAAGGAGAAACAGAAGAAGAAAGGAGAAAGATAGGTTTTACTGCAGAAACCTTGCCTCTAATTCAATACAAGTGTTGATATATTTTCCAAGCTGCCCCTTATTCAACTATATAACTAACCAAAATAGAATAAAGCTGCACAGGAATATAACATAGTGTATAACAGGTTCGTAACACAAAACCTGTGGCATCTTTACAAATTCTCACGTGGTTCATTTCCAATCTTTATTGAGGAAGGGAAGAGGAAGGGAAAGAGGGGAGGGGGTATTTCAAGGGAAAGGAATAACTGCAAAATATTCAATCAGAGAAAACAACAGCACAATTGTGGATCATAATGTTCTTAGTAGTGAATGAAATTACTTACCAGACCGAGGCCAAGAACACCAACAAGTTGCAGCGTCTTTTCCCATTCTGAAACAAGATTATGTGTGCTCAATAAGAGTAAAAACAAGCATTAGATGATAGGTCTATGTTTAAGCTTCAATGCAGACAAGAAACAAAACATTAACACATGCAAATGAATGTGGAGTTTATTGGACAGAAAAACAAGTAGAGATTATATAGCAAAAAACCACCAATGAAAGAGCACTTTTGAAACAAAACTTAATGAACATACTGCGAGGAATAACTTCCTTTCAAACAGCAAATCACTATCACTAAGGAAAGATGGACTTCAGTAATTCAAAAGAGAGGAAGAACTAAGCATTCCTCCAATGGCAAACCTTAGTATCTGCAGAGCCACCTTTCAGAGAACTAATCATTCTAGCAAGTGATGACTCCTTTACTAAAGAAACAAAAGAAAAGAAAGTGACGTAGCTTTATAATGGTGATCATGTTAAACATCTGTGGCATAATGATACGAATATTATTCTAATTTTCATTAACTTCATTTGATGCCCTCATACAATTAAAAATCACTGAAATGGGATCACTATAATTACATGATTCTCATTTCCTAACTAAGAGTTTGCATGATAACACACACCTGATAATGCATAAGCTGCAGCAATCAATCCCTGTCCACAGAGTGCTCAGATTTATTAGTGAATTCAGCAATGAAACTCTATAGCTGCACTGACCTCTACTAACTTTTGGAAAAAGGAGAGAAAAAAAAAAAAGAAAGCAACCTTTAGCCATTAATGAAAATACATAAACCTCTCCTGAGTTTTCTCTTGGTAAACATCAGCCATCCATCTAACAGTAGTTACTTGCTGTTAACGGAATTCTTTTGCATCTCTTTTCAGCTCAATTACCACCCCTATTTATGAAATGCTCACTTCTTCAGCTACTAATCAAGAAAGAGTTTGAGTTAACCTTTTTGTAATTTATGTTACCATAAAATTTAAACTCACAGGCTCTGGTAGTTGAGAGTTCTGCTTTTAAGATAGAATAAGAGGTCCCTTGTACATGATCCACAAAACTCAGAGGAGACTAGAGAGAGAGAGAGGCTCGTTCAGTCCATCCTTTCTAGGTGTAGACCAACCCTTACCGGAAAATGAAAGAAAATATAAATTTGCTACAGTGATGTCACCAATTACGTGCATCTTCATCAGAAGAAGGTACCACAGAAGTTGTATGAGTCTTACCACGCCATACCCAAGAACTTTTAGGGGAGTAGGCTTGACTTCCTCTAGGATTGCCTCCACATCCTGAAATCATCAACTTGTCTTAGCATAAAATGGAATGGTTCCAGAAAGAAAAAGACAGAGAAATAGAGACAGGGGCAGCAATACATGAGTAGTAATTAAATTGTCACTTTGTACTGAAGCCTATTAGGCAAGAAAATCCAGCAACCTCTCATCATATGATGAGTAGAGAGTGGTTTAAGTATATGCAGACCGAGCAGTTTCACAAGCTTTTTTCTTTTTTTAAGATTTTTATCTGAAGCAGACAATGTTGCTCAATCACAAAAGGTGGAACAAGAGTATACCCATTACGGACTTCCTAAATCATATAAACCATGTATAAGCTCTTAGATGTACCTCTGAATCAGGTCACCACATATCACATATTAAAGTCATATTTCACCCCTTTCACAGTATTGTTGTAAAAATAAACTGTTAAGGTTCATATTACATCCTTTCGACATATTAAATATGTAAATGAGCACTGACTTACTGTTTCGTTAACGACGCTTTTTGGAGAGAGTTACACTTGAATAGAAGTCGACATTTTCATGTCTCTGCAAACTGGGGTATTAATGTATCCTTGAAAGGTTTTGGGGTGTAAATCAATCGCTTTGAAAAGCATGCTAGCAGCAAAAAGTTGTCTCCACTACTTGGATAGCCTTGCATCAAATAGAAACTGCACATTGGTAATACTAACTACAACAGGCATATCCTACCAATATATATGTATATGCTCGTATTTACATGTATGTATGTTGTGTTTATTATTCAAGTCAAGTTGTGGCCACCAGAGGCAATTAACTCAACATGAAGGAACCTTGCAGAGGAAAGTCCTACATTGTACATGACTTTGATACAGGGTGTTTTAGCATCGGGGTGTAAGATATCATGCTACATAAAACCAGCTCACTTAGTTCCATATTATTGGTGAATTTGTTTGGACCTTAATAATAATTCTGGACAAAATAAGGAGAAAAATATCAACAAGATATAAGTCTTTAAAAGGGTGGTGAGGAATTAGGAAGATAAAAAATTCAAAAAAGCAGTCTTGAAGTACCTCATTGAGTATGGTGAGCGTCGTCTCAGTTCTTAGCTCCTTTACACGAAGACCCTCTTTTACCCAAGAACGATAGCCACCTTGGACCAAGTATGGTCTCTGTATGAAAGAAAAAGTTACCAGCAAGAAATATTACTTGCACGTAACTATCTGCAATACACTCACTTTAGGCAACACATCCAGTTTCCCACACTTCATATTGCCTATGGATATGCAAAAACTCCTCATATAACCAACCAGATCCTCAACATCAGCACCTCCAGTTGTTCTCTCATTTAGCTCTAATTTTGACAAGTCCCATAAATTTAAAAACCATGGTACAAGAAAATTAATACTCCCTCCGTCCCTGATAATTCGATCAGTTTGACTTTGCACGCATATTAAGGATTTAGGTTATATATATTGTGTTTTTCCCATTTTACCCTTTAGAGAGAGGGGGAAGAGAGTGGGCCAGGAGAGAGAAAATTGGTTGTTGGAGTTTTAAATGTGGAGAGAAAAATAAAATAAAAAAATGTAAAGGGGTGGGCCAGGAGAGAGAAAATGAGTTGGTAGATAGGTAAATGTGGAGAGAGAAATAGAATAAAAAAAGTATAAAAAGGGTAAATATGTAAAAATACCTACAGAATCTTTCTTAATTTTGGAAGTGATCAATTTTTGTGGGACGGACCAAAAAGAAAATATGATCAATTTATGAGGGACGGAGGGAGTATTATACGTATCTGGTAGTGATTTACTCTTGTATATCTCACTCTCTTTTGACAACATGCAAACATGTGAATTAAATTACTTGCAGCAATTCGGCACATGAGCTTTGTCAGTCATTTCTTTCTTAACTATGGTTTAGCTATAAACCTACTTATGAAGTGCAAAAGAAACTATATAGCAAGGTTTTAATTATACTTGCCTTTACCCCCAGTTTCCTCAGCGATCTTGCAATGCCCTTCGAGCGAGTACCATCAGCATCCATAACAATGACCTCAGACCTGTCCTATAGGTAGGGTAAAGACATTATCCTGACACATCTACATATCTTTCAAACATTTCAATACATCAACAAAATGTGCATACTCTGATGGCGATACATTGTACCGTGCAGAAAGATGACCTTTACGCTAAATTTATAACCATCAAAACGACACAATAATGACCTTACCTAGCATTTTCAAAATAACGCTCTCTAAATTAGTTGCAGCATAGCATCTTGAACTTTGAACCACTACAATATCAATCCAAATTACGACTATCCTGGTTTGAACTTAACAAGATGGTAAAACAGAAAAAAGCATGTTTTTGGAGTAACGTAGTGAGTAAACGAGGAAAATGAGGAAGCATTTGTAAAATTATCAAGTTTTCTTTCTACTGGCCCTAGTGCTAAGAGACTGTTGCTCCTGAAGATGCGGAAGTAAGAAGGGGGAAAAAACTTAAAAGAAAAACTTCTGTCACGCACTAGCTTCCTCCCATAATAATGAATGATGCAGGGTCGAAAAGGCCTTGCCAAAAATTAGAGTACTTACTTGAACAACCTTTAAGTTCCGAATGACAGCAGCAATCAATGTTTCATCAAGGCCTTTTCCACTCTTCAATAATTTCCTCACAGAGCCATCAACCTGAAAATCATAAGTTCAACGTAAATAGAACAGCAGAAGCATGCCAAAATAATTTCCTCAGTTTCTTATATCTCATTCATATTATCCCATTGCTAAAATGAAATTTCAGAATGAAGGGTGCCATTTCCCTTTTTGTTAAGTACGTATGTAGTAAGAAAAAAAAGGTCCCACAAGGAGGGGGGAAACCTATGTACGCAAGCAGTATTAAAACCAAAAGAGGAAACAGAGGTCCCAGGTGCCAAGAAGCCCTAACCATTAAACGAAGTAAGTCATAAACTCTTGGACGGTGTCAACCAACCTCAGGTAGTGAAACACTGGCATAGCGAGATCGAGCTGCTCGTCTAAGATCAGGAATGCCATCCCTCTCCCTGAATTCCTTCATAACAATGAAGTCACAAAGTCAGATTATTGCCATTAAACCTTCAAATGATTGTCCTCTATATTGAGTGCGCCTGTTTTGGGTTGCTTGGGGGAGAAGGAGGGGGGGGGGGGGGGGGGGGGCTTTGTACTCAGCCGTGAACAATGGTAAATGAACATGAAGTTCAAGTAGAACTTTACCATAGGACGGCCTATTACATGAATACAATTCAAGCTTTCACGGAAAACTAATCTCAGAAACGAAAAGGTTAGAAAAATTTTACAGTCTCTTGCCTCGGGCCGGACATCAATGAGTACAGCATTCTCCTTTCCCGTCAAGAACTCCAAAGATACCTTGGGAGGTAAGTTTCCAGCATAGCCATTATACGTCAATACCCAATAAGAAGCCCTGCAAAGATCTGATAAAACATTAATCTTCTATAAAGTATTGGGTGGAAAAGTTGTGGGTATGTGGGGAGCAGGAGCCCGGAGGGTGGATACCACACAAGAGGGATCGTCCATACCAAAATAAGCCCGATGTTCCAAGGAAAAGGACAAATGGGACAATTGGATCACTGGGTTCCAAGCCAAGACTTCTCTCCAGCCCCTCTAAAGAAATATAAACCTGCTTACCATGCATATGGGATTAGCATAAAGGTTTTAATGCAATGTCCAAAATGTCCAATCGTAGATGCTTGGAAAGACGATCTCCACCATAGTTTCAAAAACTTAAATCTGTACAATACAGCTTCAAAGTTGGAAGGGTCACTAAAGCAAAATTGGGGATTGGTGCCCCTAAAAGAGACCATTAAACTGATAATCATAATTTCTTAGTAAAAATCTTTAAGATCATCCAGGTAGTTCACTGAACAAAAATATGATCTTAAGACATTTCATATAAAGAAAAAGGATCTAAGCCAAGGAAAACATTTCTTTGCGATAGAAAAGAGTGAAACTGAATACCTGTTGAAAAGCTGCCAGAACAGGCCTCAAGATATTCACTGCCCTCTCTTCAGATATATTTAACACACTCTGGAACTCCGAAGGAAGTAACTTCTTTACAGACCCATAAGCATAAACAACAAATGTGGCCCCACGCAATAGAGAATCCTCTGCCGCAACTATTGTACCCCTCAACACATCAACAGCAAGAATCCCCACCCGATTAGAAGCTTCCCTTGAGTCATTAGAGATTCCTGTTAATCTGTTACCGGCTAATTCCCCTGCTTGATCAACAGCAGATAGCACCTTATTAACAGCACTGTCAACCGCTTCATTAGCACCCTTAAAGGCAGATGTTACTGATAGAGTGATTGTATCAAGTGAATTTTTCAAAGCGCCTTCTCCTTTACTGACTGACGAATTGATAGCCTCATTTATTCCAGCAAAATTATCCGTGATGTTTGTTTTCCAACTGGAAATTGAACCGGTATCCACATCCAAGGAATCAGACACTGAGGTGGGATCATCTGAAATTACATCCATATTTGTAATGGTTGGAAGATCAGCAGACTCTGATAAAGTAGTAGATACCTTGGCAGAGTCCAATGGACCTTCTTCTCCAACCAATACTCTATAACTGTCAACAAATTTCAGATCTTTCACTCCAACTGCGTACGGTTTGCTCCTCGCACCCATTGAGTAACTGCAGTTGTTTAGCGACACACGTTAACAAAGTACATCGACCTAGCATTTAGTGCATGCACTTAGAATATAGCAGCTTGCCTTTTGAAGGGAACTCGTTGAAAATGAACCCCATTTGATGTGCCAAAAGCTACTCTGTCTTCCCTAATGCATCTACACTCAACAGCATTCTGATACGACGAAAAGGGATTCAACCCTCCATGTAAAGAACTCTGCAGGATTATTTGTGCCTCAGCCAATCATTTATAGTCACACCAATGTAACATTACAGAATTGTGTAACAATAATTCAAAATATGGACAAAAGAAAAGTCAAAATGGACAAAGTTCATACCATCATATGCAATAAGTAATAGGAAATATATAAAAAGAACAGAACCTTTTAAAATTGCATTAACATTCCTAATACACTATGAATTTTATTCAGTAATTGCATTTTTTTGCAGTTGGGTTTAGTAATTGGGTTCTGCTCAGCTAAACAAGGAGTAAATCTTCTATAAACCGTGGCACATGAAACCTTGAATATATTACAGTGTGACAGTATCCGGTTCGATGTAGATGTAAAAGGATTTCAATTTCCAATCCACTCACTATGTCAATTAAGCTTCCAGGAATCTCTTCATCAAACTCCGCCGGACTACGACGTCTGCAGATGTGCACAGAGCAGGATAGCAGCCACGATGGCACAGAGCACCATTGAGATTTAACCTCAGCAGTTTTCAACTAAACGCGTTGAGCACCATTAAGATTTCACCTCAGCAGTTGTCAACTAAATGCGTTGTAGAATAATACATAGGCGTAATCGCCGAACTCCAATATGATAGACACTGATGCTCTCTCTACAACTCTCTGTTTCTTTAAATATGTATTCATGTTATTGACAGCCCATCTGAATGCCCCATTCAAAATTACTTCAAATTCAGATGCTGCATTTCCTTGTGAACAAACCTTATAATCCAATATGCAGACTCTGAGAGGAACTTCTTAAACAGTAGTACTTGTCAAGTAAATTACAGAGCAAAGTAGCAACAGGAGTTGTATAAATTTACTAACCGGGGAATGAGAAGAACAGCTTGTGGTGGCTGAGCAAACAGGCAGCATCCTACTAGTCTTTTGAGCTTAAAACCCACTAAAGTGTCTAAGATTCTCAGTAAAAGAAGACATACAAACTCTGCAAACTCACACAGAGCCAAAGGATTTTATATAAGTCGGCCAATTCAGAGAAACCCATTGATTATCTTGGCCAATTTCATGACTTTCAGATCATTGCATCAAAAGGGTTTAAGAGAATTTAGTCTAAGATACAGAGAATAGCATCATTTTTGGGAGTTAATGGAATTCGACAAGGGGGTTTCTGATAGTGTTTGATTGTTAACCAATGGAATGTCGCCAAAATGGCAGTAAGACGTAGGCCGAAGTGACTAGAGAGAATCCTGTGGCTTGCTGCAGCCGTTAAGCTTCAATCTCGTTTGGCTCTTAACTGCCTCTCGTTTTTGTGCTGAAGATAAAATGTACACCACGTGAAATTAAGGGATGTACGCTTACTCAATTTTTTTTTCGTATTTTGTATTCTGTTTTTGACTTTTAAAATTTAGTATTCAATTTTAAAATTATATTGTGTACTTTTATTTTTTTTCTGTATTACGTTTTCAATTTTTTCTGTACGTTTACCATTTTCATTTTCGTTTTCACAAATTTTTTCTGAACCAATCTTGTACGTTTAAAATTTTTTACACTATTTATACACAAATCTTCCCATTTTACCCCTACACTATTTGTACACAAAAAGGATGTAATTATGGGAAACAAATAGAAAAAAACTTTTAATAAGTTTATTATCATGTTAATAAGCATATTACAACATGCATATAATTAATTAATTATTTACAGAAGCGTGACATACAAGGCCATGAATAAAAAATGAATACACAAATTGTTAAAGACCAAGTTAAAAAAAATCAAATTTAAATAACATTGTCATAGTACATATGAAATTCGTTCGTAAACATACGTTACCCATACATTACCCAAATTAAAATTATAAAACATATGGCGACGGCCACACATTAACAGTCATCAAGCGCCTGTAACCCAACACATTGCCGAACCTTACGTAGATGTAAACCAACAATCACTCACGGCGGCGACTATTATTAGTAGCAACATGATCTCTCCATATATGATCCGCCAACCCATCCCTGAAGTTGGCCATGCGGTTACACGCTGCCTGAGACAAGTCGGGAGTTTCGAAAACAGTAGCCTCATCTCCATGTACTCGAAGTCCTTCTACCATGTATTCATTGAAGAGAGGGTCATCTGGCGTATTTAGACGAATGAAGTTGTGCAAAACAAAACAAGCGTTGACAATACTATTTTGCCTGGTCAAGTTGTAGTTCGACATTAACTTTAAAATTGGGAACCTGGCCTTCAGAACTCCAAAGCATCGTTCAATAACATTACGCAAAGATGCGTGTTTGTAGTTAAACATTTCTCTAGGTCCTCTTGGTGCATTCCTTGCTCCCTCAAAGTCGTGAAGGTGGTAGCGCTCGCCACGATATGGGGCTAAATAACCTTCCACATTACTGTATCCACTATCCACCACATAGTACTTATCTGCACCCCAACATCAGTGTAGCGTCTTCAAAATAAAATTTGAAGTTTAAAATTACTAATGAGAATATAATCATGAGGCTGTAACTCATTTACTTACTCTGAGGGGGCCGAGGGAAATCAACATCTGGTGATGTGATGACTTCGGCATGAACTCTTGAATCATTCGCACTTCCCTCCCATCCTACATGTACAAATGTGAACATCATGTTGAAGTTACAAGCGGCCATCACGTTCTGGGATATATTCCCTTTCCTTGAACGAGATGCATTCATCTTTGACTTGGGTACAACAGCCGCGACAATTGTACCATCAATCGCCCCAATGCAATCCTGTAAAATAAGGACAGATTAAATCACATTAGTCAGCGGTCCGAAATTAATCTAATTTACGAACAACATAACCTTAACTGAAGCCGGTACCTTAAAGTACGGGTAGTACTTTGAACTGTTTAGTATGTGTGGATCCACGCCGTCCGTATCCTGCGGCGTTATGATTAACATTCCCAGGTAACCCAAAGACCGAGCAACGCGTTTAATGGTTCGACGTATGGTGTCAATTGAGCGTTGAAACCGTTCACACAATTCCCGCATTCATTTTGTGTGACTAACACAATTCAAGAAAATGCCCAACGCCTCTTCAACACCGACGTGAGTGTGTGCGTCATCTCTAAGCCATCCATTATCCCTAAGAGTCGCTGCCAATTTTCTAAACGCATCCGGATACATCCTCATTACATTATACATCCTAGCCGGATGACCATTCAATAATTCGTCAACATGAGCACTCCCAGTGAGTTCAGACGTATACATAGGCCTTGGGACCCTATCTAATGCTACACGTCTACGTTCTATTTCCGTTAACATGTAAATGTCATGAAGGTCATCATCTGACGATGATGTGTCACCATTAAGCCATGCAGCATTAGCTTGCGAGGTTGACATTGCAGTATAATAACAATGCAAACGTTAATTGCAATAACCTGTTGAACATAATATTTGTCAAGCATTGGGTTACACATACAGGCACGCTAATATAAGATACCAAATTGCATATATTTCAAAGAGTCAACATTACTATAACATAAATGAGATAATCTACGGGACTGATGATTCCAAAATTGCCACTGATACACAACAGTGGACTTGTCAAACATAAATGTTCAGAGCATAGAATTAGCAGAAAAGGCATACATAGCATTGCATCTCGAAAACACAAATGCTCATCATAACCAAATAGGGGGTCCTAGGGAGCCAAAGACGCCAACTACTGCAAGTGGCGGAAATCGGGGATTTCAACGAACATGATGCGTAAGTCCTTATCTTTAAAACAGTTCATTGCAGCCACGTATTGCTCTCCAGGAACGTCCGGAATTTGACCAAGTATCTGCAGGCACCTGTGGATACTGTATACATCATCGATGTCGTGCTCTCGTTGAAATTTGGAGGTAACCTCGAGCTGATACTTCTGTGCTTTGGCCTTGGAGCACTCCGTCCACGCATCAAGTGCGATATCCATTTTCACAGATTTGGACTCCTTAGCAGAACTCGCGTTGACGGGGGTACCATCTGACTTACGTTTCGTCCCCATAGACGAATCAGGGATATCATCATCAATGTCAATAGCAACTCCCCTCTTACTAGACCCTCCGACGTATTCATTGTATTTCTCCCTCTCCTCAGCACTAGTCAACGGTCGCTGCATTGAAGAACGTGCAAGTTTACCGGTTGCCATAGACTCCGCGTAAATCAGGACCAGATTGTCGTAATTTGCACATCCCTTGTCACGAAACTGGCTAGCCCCTTTGTTCGCCTATATCAAAACCGTCGTAAAACTTGGTGTGTTATACGTATATAGTTAATGGGAGTATAACTTTTAGTTAAGATGAGTAGAATACCATTATGTAGTTATCACAAACGTCGTCAGAAGCAGTGCAAGTCTGGGTTGCGTGATCCCATCCAAACCCAGTGTGATTCCGCAACTTGGTAAACTCGCGATACCTTGCACGCAACCTAGCGTGCTTCGACTTTAGTTGTGCCCGTTTGAACCATGTGCCAGTTATCGCACACATGTCATTCTCAATCTGCTCCCACTGTTTTTCCTTAAAGGTAGAAGACTGATTGGGATGTTTCTTTTTTAACTCTGCCATTAAATTTATAAATATCGTCTCTACGCGCAGAGGCCACAAAGTTTCATCGCTTTTCTCGTCACCAGAAATCCCTCCTCGAAAACCTGAATTGTTCTAAAACGCTTCGGACATCTACAATTATGCACACAGACATTATTGAAAACCTCACATTATTCCAAATTCAGATCATGTAGCTACTTTGCATGTATAGTAGTTAATGATAAAATGTCCAAATTAATATACCAATATACAGTACGCAACAATTAATAAAGATACTCCACATTAATAAAGTGTACACAGCTGGTTAAAAATGTTCACAAATATTGTTCAAATCACATTGAAAACATAAAAGAGTATAGTACACGTCTCGTTAAAAACAAATGACAACTAATATGATGCGGGTTCACTCCTCGGGCCACTATTGGCCCTCATCCATGCCATTGGGGGCATTGGGGGAAAGGATGCTGGAGGCTCGTCGTGGAATTGTATCCCGAATTGTCCGCCAAAACTTTGAGAAGCAATCGCTAGGTCAGCCATGGGTGGTGCTGCCGGAGGAGGTTGTTCGGGAGGTTCAATACGCCTTTCCCACTGAGACTTGTAAAGGACGTATGCAACACTTGCATCACTACGTTTACAATATTTTTTAAAAACACAGTTGGGAAATCCAGAGACCTGCAACTGACATTCTTCCCATGTCTCGTAGATGCCGGGCCTTCGACCGACAAATACAACATACCAACGAGGCATTATTATCCCTAGCATAAAAAATGACATTTACAGTATCAGAAGATTAAATTCATAGCTTCTTTTTAATATTTTGCAAGCTATTAAATTAAGTCTGCACCTCTTTGCTCCCCGTCATTTTACCCATTGGTAGCACTTGCTACTTTACAGAAACTACCTAAGGGGACTACATGCTTACCCATAACAGGAATCAAAAGGATGAAACAAACCCATGCAGTCACCTGACCTCCTAGTATGGGTTAAGAGGCCCAATCTAGTTCGAATATTTCTACAGAGATGGTCTAGGTTACTGACAGGAAAATGGGGCTTTGCTTCCATAAACAAGCCACGGCTCCAAATTCTTCTAAGATTACTACAAATACATCAACAGAATAATGGAAAAGAAAAGCAAGACCAGCTTGTTTGGGTTTAATCCAGTGGGTGTTTTCAAGATTGCCCCAGTGACAGTGAGAGTGAGAGTGAGAGTGAGAGTGAGAGAGCACTCAACATAGCTATGTACTCTACTTATCACAGTTGCTGTAATACATATAGAAGCCAGAAAAAACTGCAGTTGCTATATCACACATGCTGTAATATAGTTGCTGTAATACACTTCACAGTTGCTGTAATACATATCACAGTCACTGTCTATATACATATAGACAGTGTGGGGACATTTATGTGCAAAAAATGCAGCTCTATTTTGGCTACCTACACTCAAAGCTGTTATGTGGAGAGCATCTCCTTAGCTGAATCAATTCGGGTATTAGAGAAAATTAGGCATATTCAGCTACGTGAGAAACATGAGTGGGTGCAGGAAGGGCATTCACATGAAGGACATGAACATGCCAAATACACTTGCAAGCTAGACATGTGTACTGGTCTAACACTCCATGTTGATCCTTAGTTGATTAGTCAAATTAAAGCATGAACTAGCTGGTAAGTTTAGATACAACTTGGGGACAACTGGGCAAATCCAAAACCACTTGGGGACAAACAGGCAAATCCAAAACCAGCCGGACACTTGCATACAACACTCCCGTGAACAAAACATAGAACACAACACAACAGAACTGTATCCCAATCTTGCAGTCAACCTCGTTGGACGCATACCATTCATCTCTATATATCATCGATCACAACACAAACATCCATGTAAAATTGCCCAAACCCCAAAGAATTGACGCACCACCTCAAGCTAACAATCCTTGAACAAATTCTATACTGAATGGCGCATATGCTTAATTGATCCAACAAAAGAGAAATTAAAAGAGAGAGAGATGGTCGTACCTTGAGGAGCTGGGCAGGAGAGGGGACGTCGTTCTCTCCGACTACGGAATGGTGAGTGCTTGTTTCGGAGACAGCGGGTACTGGCGGCGACTTTGTCGTGTTTAGAATGGATAGTTGGCAGCCAGAGGTGGGTAATTTTTCCGGTGCACCTGCAGGTTCTCTTTCGACGACGCCTTCAGATCTGGGTTTGGCTTCTTGAGAATTATCGTAAGATGGGTTGTTCATGGAAATCTAGAGGAGATAAAGGAGAGGAGAAAGCAGAGAAAGCAGCGGAGAAAGCAGAGGAGAAAGTTGTGAGAGCGGCTATCATGAATTGACGGAAGAGCTGGGGTGCGTCAGAAGGCATGCCCGAGATTGTGAACAGCGACTTGATTTTGTTTTCTCTGACAAAGAGAATACAGCTCAAGGAAAAAGCTGAAAACACCCGATGGGTGTTTTCACCTTTTTTGACACTATTTGGAAATTTTATCCAAAACGGAACCGAAAAAACGTAAACATACACGAAAAAGGCATCTTTTTTATCATCATTACAAAAATGAAAACAGAAAATCATAAGCGTACAACCCCTAAGAATTTCGTCTCTCATTTGAAATGTCCGCACCCCACTTTTGTCACAAAAAATTTAAAATTATTCTTCGTTCGTTTCACGTAAATTGATCACATTTTTTTTTATATATAGATTTAAGTCATATACTGTGTACCCAGATAGGGGAGGAAAAGAAAATGGAACAGGAGAGAGAAAATTAATTAGTAGAGTATTAGATGCGAAAAGAGAAATAAAATAAAAAAATGTAAGAAATAAGTTAGTGAATAATTAAATATGAAGATAGAAATAGAATAAAAAAAAGTATAAAATGGTAAAAATGTCAACAAATTTTTTTTCAATTGAAAAGTAAACAATTTTTTATCGAACGATCAAAAAAGAAATTATAATGATTTTTATGGGACATAGGAAGTAATTATACTAACGTATAACAAACGTTACACAAAGAATTCAAAACGATACGAACATGTAAACGATGCACGCGCGATTTTGACCCTCCATGTATAGTACACATTAAACGTCAACAAAGTTCGAAGAAGCTGAGCAGTATCCTTTCATTGCTACTCACTTTCTTCAAGATTTCACCAAATTCGACAATCAAAGCGGTCAATAAAGCCAATTTGTTCAAATGAGCGCACCGTTCATGCAATGACAAGCTCAGACAGAAAAGGTAGACGAAGAGGTGTCATGCTCAGCTTGGGGGCGCCCGGCCCGACTCACTTGAGTTTCTCCCCTCCTCCTCGAAGTCCATTTCAGGGCTCTCATATTTACAATCCCTACTTCGACCACGGTCTAGGACATTTTGCTATTGGACTTTTCATGCCCATGCACTGCATCCTCCCACCGCACTCTAGCGATGTGCCAATGTGTCTTGCACTTGCAGCCAGCCTTAAGGCCTCATGCTGGATTTGTCTAAGTGCCTGAATACAAGGGCCTTTCAGTTGTGAGCTTTTTTGCACATTGCCAGGTTCGCTTAAGTATCGTGGCTTCTTTACGGGACTAAGCAAAGATGTGTATCTTGGTGCCTTTGTGGGACTGAGCAAAGATATTAGACATGTAAATGGATGAAAAGGTTGCTCCACCACCTCGATATTGTTTGATTTGAACTTCATGGGCGACATAGCAAGTTTGTGAGAGGCGAGGCAAGCGAGTAAGTGCAGCGGCGCACTGATATAATGGTGCACCCTAAGCAATGTGGCAC
Organism: Escallonia herrerae; assembly: GCA_033070095.1. Taxonomy (NCBI): domain Eukaryota; kingdom Viridiplantae; phylum Streptophyta; class Magnoliopsida; order Escalloniales; family Escalloniaceae; genus Escallonia; species Escallonia herrerae. Next base: position 144,366 of record JAVXUP010001983.1, on the reverse strand, counting down.
TCCCAAAGGTGCGAAGAATGTTACCCTGAGATGCCTATAAATCAAAGATTTGATACAAGGAGGGGGATGGGGAATCAAAATCACTACAAAAGAGATCTTGACCATTGGCGATGTAGACAGAAAATACGGGATGATGCATGTGCCGCAGGCAACTGCGAGATGACGACGTTGACGGCAAGCGAAGCTACATCAGTAATCGAGATCTTTGGCCACCGGTGGTTGCATGTATAAAAAAAGGGGCCGATTACAGTAACTCGACTTTCTTCGGTTGCGCTCTTGCACAGGTGGTTGCCCTCTTCCTCGAGCTGGATCGGTGATCGGCATCGTAGCCATGAATCCGTGATGTGGGTTTGTGAAGAGAGGGGGAGAGAGAGAGGCCATGTGCGATCGGTGAGGTGCGTGTGTGGTGTCTGTGAGGGAGAGAGACGAAGGAGGGGCCAGATTGCGGTGTGCGGCTGCTTGAATATGTAATGTATATGATGTATATGAGTGTTTAGGTTTAGGTTGAGTTTATATAGTTAGGGTTTCTTAGATAATGAGCTTCACATATTGGGCTATTAGGAGTTGGACTTATGCATAAGTAATGGGCTCTATATTTATAAGTGGGCTTGCTTTAGGCCATCCAGATTTAAACATTAATTTATGATATTTATGTAAATATAATTATGTTATAATTAATTTATTATTGTTCGCGAACACGTTTGCGAACATTTCGGAGTGTTCATGTTCGGCTCGTTTAATAAACGAGTTCTACAAACTTGTTCATGTTCGGTTCGTATATTATATGAACGAACGCGAACGAGTTTTAAAAAGAACGAACCATGAGCCGTTCGTGAACGGCTCGGTTCATTTATAGCCCTAACTGCATTTGCACTTCATAACTTGAAATCTAGTTAGCACCGACACCTTATATGGGGGCGAGGTGTGGTGTCCGATACTTACCGACACCTCGAGACTTTCGGACATGTATCTAACACCTCTCAACAGTATTCGTTTTTTTTAATTTTTTAAAATTTTGAAATACTACCTGTCATGGCATGAAAACTTCTCTAAGTCGACCGTGCAGCACTTAACCAAATCATGCCTCTGCTTGCACGCTATGTCAGTCTATCCCTCTAGCTGGGCGATGTTAAGAGCAAATAAACAAAGGAAAACGAGAGTTTGGGATAATGATTGGAGAATGCTACAATGCTTGGATTATTCTATGCCTTGGCCAAGTGAGGCCTTAGCTATTTATGCTACTCCACCTCCTCAACGGATGGTGGAGATACATTTTATTCTACAGTCTACATTCCGTCTCTATAACCATATACAATATTATCTAGATATTTACAAGTCTTCCTATCTTTTTAGAGTTCTCCTTTAAGTCTCTAGAATTATCTTTCACGTATAAGATGCATGTATAGAGAGTTAGTAAATATTTTAGAAATCTTGCACATTCATTGCTTTGTAAGCATTCGTTTTTTTGACACTCCATGGCATCTTATAAAGAAGTGTCAAAACGTATGGGGCCAAAGTACAAAATTTTAAACTTATTTTGGGGGTTTTGACAATTTTGGAGCTCTTTTAGAAATAAACTTCAAGGAAGTCCTACTAAGATCGACCCGTTACCGTTGTCTTCTGAGTTTTCTTCTTACGGCGTCAGGGGAACAGACCGAAGCAGACGACCCACCCAAACTTGTCGCCGGAGGATCTCGCCTTCGTATCTTGCCGCCGTCGCGGGATTCCAGCAACGGGTACCTTCGTCTTTCTCTCTTATCTGTTTCTTTCTTCCTTCTTTACCGAGGTCTCCTTCTTTCTCTCTCATCTCTCTTTTCGCTACATTCGAAGATGACACTATTGATGTAAATTGATCCCTTGGTCGAAGGAAAGAGATAATAGTGCGGCGTCCTGTCGGTGCAAAATCTGGTTTTTTGGGAATTGCGGTGTCGGTATCCGGTGTCCCGGTCGGTGTCGGACGCGGTGTCTGTGTCCGTGCTACTTAGCCTGAGATCAATTAGCCTATATTGCAAATGATAAATTAAGCGGAATTTGGTTGCAGCAGGCGTCCGCAGTGTAGGAGAACTGTATACGAGATAAAGCACACGTTTTGATTTGCTTAACATGTACTCTCTCCGTTTCACAACTCTAGACTTATTTGCGAGTTTCTAGAGTATGATTTGTGCATGTTAACCTTGAGTTTGCTCGTTGTTTTTGCCCTATTATGACTTTTCAGACAATATCTAATCGATCTCTGGTTACTGTTCTAGAAATTTGTAAAAAAGTCATGAAAAGGAGGGAGCAATAAAGATCATGACTTTGTATGGGAGCGATTCGAGCAAATGATTCATCTAACGGACTTCAACTTGATCTGGTCTAAGGCTTGCTGGTGTCTATATTATGATTTAAGTAACGAAAATATGAAGAAGTACTTTCTCATTCAATTATTTATACTTTGTTCAGCTTCTTTTCATTTGGTAGGGAGTTGATTTCTTGTATTTGCGCATTTGTTAGTGCTAAGTAGAATAGAAAATTACAGATAATCGCGGAGGTTTAAATAGGATGAATGAATTTGTCGTAATTAAGGTGGCTAGATAGGAGTCTCGAGTTGGCAACCTCTGTCTAGTTATTTTGTTATATAGAATTTTTTTTTGGTCTGGAGTGAGCCCTCGGCGGTAAGATTGTGTATTTTCTCATTCACGTGCTTTATGTTTTAACTTACTCGTTGCTTTCTTCTCATTCAGACTGTTGGCTGTCTGCATTAAGAGCCAGTAACTGTGAAATTCTCGAGCATACCTAAATCTCCTTATCGTGAGAACATGGAATCACCTGGTGAGTACTTTTGAACATTCATGGTCTATATTAACAATCGACAATTGGAAAATGTTAGGATTAAAGAGGTACAGGAACTATTTTTATCTATCAGAACCAATTGAATAAACCCCCAGAAGTGGAAGCAGCATTGTCTGCATCGACCAGCTAGGTAATGATTTTTGGCTCATTGGGGCAGGCCCTGTGCACAGGGCTCCCACCATTGCATGGTTTGGGGAGGGTTGATGTGGGAAGTCTTACCCTGACTATTGTGGAGGGACTGTATTTGTGTTTCAAACTTACAGAAAAAGCAATTTCAGCTCACTACAGTACCCATCTGTTTTCACAAACAATTTAAGTCTGATGCAGGCTTGAGTTCATGTGGCTTACTTGATACAAGTTGTTCTATATGGGCTCTCCAGTTGACCCCCCAACAAGGGTATGGGCTGGCTCAATAAGTATGAAAGTGCACTCTTCAAAGTTTTGCATCTGCAGTTGTAAGTTGATGTAACTCCTCATACGTCACTGAGTAAGCTTTGTGCTTTGTGGCCTTCAAGCATTCTGGATCCAGTTGAGAGGGTGAGAAGTCCTTTTTCTTTCCTCTTTCCCGGTTGTTGTGCTCCCGGGTTTGACATCATGCTCTATCGTACCTCTGCCAAATCCCGCTCTTGTAGAAGTCCATAAGGAACTCTAGTGACCAAATAATGGGAACTTGTTGATTGTGCTCTAGGTTGGTTTGTGCACATGAGTTTGTGAGCTACTGTGATTACCATGCTGGGACAAAACGGGGATGCCTATTCGCGAGCCTTTTCGTTTCTGGGTGACTTCGGCTTGCTTTCGCATTTTGTGCCCAACTGGACTTATATATGTCCTCCTTGGTTTCTTGTAACGTTTGACGGTACATGCTTAAGAGTTGTAGGACGTAAGATGTTTGTACATCCTTTCTGGATGTGTACTTTGCTTCTTGACTGGCAAGGAAACGAGCAGCACTTACTTTCATTAAGAAATGACTAATAGGTTTACTTGCTGTTTCATGTTAATTGTACTTTATTTGTCTACGATGTTTGTTATGTGTTACGGTTTTATACATTTTATTTGGTATTTATTGCAGCCAACCATTTAAGAGAGACATCCGTTGTTGTTATTACGTTAGATACAAGTGAAGTACATATTGTTGTCAGCCTGTTCTCTCGGACTGACACTCAGGTGATCTATGTGGATCCAACCACTGGAGCTCTTAGATATACTGGGAAACTGGGTTACGATGTATTTAACTCCCAAAATGAAGCACTAGATTACGTTACAAATGGCTCAAAATGGCTGTGTAAGAGTGTAACTTATGCGAGGGCTATATTGGGTTATGTGGCACTAGGAAACTTTGGGTTGCTGCTTGTTGCAACAAGGTTGACTGCCAGTGTGCCAAATTTACCTGGTGGAGGGTGTGTATATACAGTTACTGAGAGCCAATGGGTAAAAATACCTCTTCAGATTCCTCAATCCCAGGGTAAAGGAGAAGTAAAGAATATTCAAGAACTGACTGAGCTTGACATTGATGGCAAGCACTACTTTTGTGAGACTCGGGACATTACTAGGCCCTTTCCAAGTCGCATGCCTTTGCAAAATCCTGATGATGAATTTGTTTGGAATCGATGGTTTTCAAGTTCCTTCAAAAACATTGGGTTGCCGCAGCATTGTGTCGTCCTTTTGCAGGTTTGTCTTATAGTTGTAATTTTGTACTCATATCTTGATGTCTGATGTATATTCTCCATATTCTTTCTAAACATCTTACTTTCTATAATGAAGGTAGTCAGTGTCGTATTTTAGCTCGCTGAGCTAATCCCTTAAAAGCTTTTGATCTCTGAAACTATGTTAATGCAGGTGTAAGCCTGTTTCGCTCTGTGTTTATTTTCCATAGAGGGTGGAAATTTCTTTATGGGATGCATACAAGGTGATAGGGGCATAAGGATGGGTTTCACCTATTGATGCAGGAAACATATAAGTTTCCTGATACGCCACTGTAGCAGTCACTCAAAAATTCTATTGATGGTATTGCATATGATAAGTTGGGAATGATTCAGATTAAGTTGACCTAAGGGTTGAGGTTTGATATCTCTAGGGTTTTCTATTTGTCTTTTCATATAATTTCTGGCTGCCTTGGAAGGAACTATTGATGTTTAATAAAAATTTACCTTTTTGGCTTTTAAGGAACCAAAGTCAAGCAATTAGTCAAAGAGACCTCTCCAGCTGCGAAAGCTTAGTCTTGCATCCTCATTCAAATTCTTAGCCACAATAACAGTACTGCTGTTAGTCTTGGTCATCCTTCATTGCAATTTCCTGGCTTCAGATCTTCGTTACTATGTTTAGTAGCAATACCAATTTTTTGGCAATAGCATCAGTTTGGCAGTATTACAATCTAGATTGCAAGCCCTTTTCCTTCCTAGTTGCATTCCTCTCAATCCTTTTCTTGGAATGGCGTTGCATAGCAGTGGCCATGTTAGCAGCATGTCATTGCAATAGGTGTCCTATCACAGTCGAGCCACATTTTCTTAAAGTTTTGCCAACAGCTTAATTTTCTCTTCTTATTTTCCCTCTGGGGGTAAAAGTGGGGGTGTTTTGGATATCCCTGGTCCTAAATTTGAAGTATTTGGTTTACATGCGCATATCTTTGGAAACATATCCAAGTGAAACTTAGGCTCTTTTATTGATTTGTAAAATTGATATCATTTATAGGGGTTTGCAGAATATCGAAGTTTTGGAAGCTTAGGTCAGGAAGAAGGAATGGTTGCTCTCACCGCTCGTCGTAGCAGGCTGCATCCTGGAACCCGGTACTTGGCAAGGGGCATAAATTCGTGTTATAGCACAGGTATCATTTGGCATCTATAAGTTACTCTCTTATCTTATTGATAAATTAAATGGGTGGTTGATAAGAAGTGCTTCATATTTATGGCCCTCTCTTCAACTGCCCCTTTTGTGTTACTCTTTTTACCATTTACTGATCTGCATTTCTGCTTCAATGTCTCATTGTAATTTAAATCACATTTTTCTGCATTGTGGAGCTTCTGGGAAATTGCTGAAACTAATTGTTGGCTGTGAAGGCTTTAAACTAATTTTCTGTATGAGAAAACCAGAGACTCGACCTTTGTGCTTTAGAAATAGTTCTTTCCTTTGACTGGGCTTTTACACGGTACTTCACAGATATAATCTTCATTTTGACTGGACTACAGGGTACTTTAATCTGACGTTCAATATGTGTAGTCTGCTTCTCAGACAGCGAATGTTAAATACTTATGACTTGCTTTTAGGTCATTTTTGCAACTATGCTGAATAACACCGTGAGAATCGTTTGGCTAAAGTACAGCATAGCTAGTATGAAATGATGTAATGCATTTGTACTTCGTATATCAAAATTCTGGTACATTTCCATGCTACAGGTCTTTTATCCTTGGTTTAGTTTGTATGGCACTTGTATGATGCTCTTTATTGTTGAACGAGGTTCTCAGAGCTTGCAGACTCTGCATTGAACAGGCAATGAGGTAGAGTGCGAGCAACTTTTCTGGGTTCCAAAAAGGGCTGGTCAAAGTGTTCCTTTTAACACATACATCTGGCGACGAGGCACTATTCCTATCTGGTGGGGTGCAGAACTAAAGATCACTGCCGCGGAAGCAGAAATATATGTTTCAGATCGTGATCCTTATAAAGGAAGTGCTCAGTACTATCAGAGGTTAAGTAAGAGATATGATGCACGGAATCTGGATGTAGTTGGCGAGAATCAGAAGAAAAGGGACTTGGTTCCAATTGTGTGTGTCAATTTGCTTAGGTATGGGGAAGGGAAATCAGAGTCCATTTTAGTTCAGCATTTCGAGGAATCCTTGAACTATATAAGATCAACTGGGAAACTTCCTTCTACTCGAGTTCATTTGGTAAACTATGATTGGCACGCCAGCATAAAACTGAAAGGTGAACAGCAAACAATTGAAGGACTTTGGTACTGTATGAAAGCACCCACAGTATCTATAGGCATTTCGGAAGGGGATTATCTCCCCACGCGTCAGAGAATAAAGGATTGCAGAGGTGAAATCATCTACAATGATGAGTTAGTTGGTGCGTTCTGCTTAAGATCACATCAAAATGGAGTGATTCGTTTTAACTGTGCGGATTCTTTGGACAGAACAAATGCTGCTAGTTTTTTTGGCGCTCTCCAAGTGTTTGTTGAGCAATGTAGACGGCTAGGGATATCACTCGATAGTGATTTGGCTTATGGTTATCAGCCGAGTGGATATACTGCTCCATTACCTCCAGGATGGGAGAAGCGATCTGATGCAGTAACTGGGAAATCATATTATATTGATCACAATACTAGGACCACGACCTGGAATCATCCTTGTCCAGATAAACCATGGAAGAGATTTGACATGACCTTTGAAGAATTCAAGAGATCAACAATCTTATTACCTATATGTCAACTAGCTGACCTTTTTCTGCTTGCTGGTGATATTCACGCTACCCTATATACTGGTTCTAAAGCAATGCACAGCCAGATTCTTAGCATATTCAATGGGGAAAGTGGCAAGTTTAAACAGTTCTCTGCAGCGCAGAATATAAAAATCACTCTACAGAGGAGATATAAAAATACAATTGTAGATAGCTCTCGTCAGAAGCAGCTAGAGATGTTTCTTGGAATGAGGCTTTTCAAGCATCTTCCATCAATACCACTTCAACCATTGCATGTATGTCTTTGGTGTTTTCATCAAGTCTTTACTGTTTCGAAGCATCTACGAAATTCCAGTTTTTTACCCTGAATGTTTTTTATTGATTAACTTAAACCATACATCTATTGTGCTTCTATCTTGCGTCAGGCACACATTCTTGTGTTAGGTTACTAGGTTTTTTATATGCATGAGATCATTAAAGGGGATGAGGCACCTTATTGTCGACCTCCTATGGAATGTCCGAGTATCTCTCTTGGCCGCAAAACAATAAGAGAAAAACATTTCCCCATTGGCTATTGATATGCCCTTAGATTTGGCAGTGCTACATTAGCCATTTCTATTCGGGGTCCCTATTTTAATTATCAATTTGCTTCTAGAACTTATTAATAGTATCAATCTGATCCTTGCTACATCTTACGATTACAAAAGCTTGTAGTTTTTTAGATTTCTTGGAAGTAGAACACGGAGAAGAGAGAGGGAGGTAGGAACACATTATAAAGCACCCCGTCATATGAGCAATAACAGGAGTGGTATACTATCCAATCAATTAGCTTTACCCAATTACGTTGTTTGCGCTTCCAGTGAACACATGTTACAGGAATATCCTTGCTCCAAACTAGCAAATCCTGAACCAGCAGTACAGAAACATTTCTGTGGTTATATGGACAAGTAATGACTTACCTAATAATGAAAGGTGATCATTGGGTTGGCCTGTGCCAAATTAGTCCACTTGTCTAAGAAAGGTCCTCGAGCCTTGCTTCTGAAGGGCACTTCTGTGAAGTGTTGATACTCTTTTTGGGCCAGAGTATCTGTATGGGGTGTATTGGGGGCACATATTCTGGGGTGCGCAGGGCCTCCAAAAGAGTATCACAAATCCTTTTTTTTCTCTTTTTCATCCAGCATGTCTGCGTATGTTGGGTTATGGCCTGGCTGTGAATTTTGAATAATAAGCTAGACAGGAGAGGTTTAATTGAACGCTTTATGACTTTTACGGGAAAAGGGGCTTAACTCGGAACCTTAAGTGTTCAAAGGAAAGCTGACGGAGAGAGAGAAGGGTTAGCTTATTTCCTTTGTTTGAAGGGTCCATTGGGCTCGAGTGATGTATGGTAATAGCAGGTTGGGAATGGTCGCATACATCTGATTGCTTCTTCACGGGAAAGAACAATCATGATATAGTTGGGTTCGCGTTGCTTGGATGATTTAACGCTTATATGGAGCTGTTTTGCTTGCTCTATGTTCAATCTGGAGGAACTGAACCTCCATCAAAACATGCAGTGTTTGTTAAACGAGGGGCGCTGCTGCCAATCTGAACAGTTGGCAACCTGGCCTCCATTTTATGTTTAAAAATTTATAATAAAGTGATAATACATGTTTAATATTTACTCTGTTTATGCAAAATATTATTGTACTGTGTGTGACAGCATGCTTTTATGTGTATTTGTAAAGTAATTTTAGGGTTCTTATATTTCATAATCATGCACTCGTGTGTAACCAGATGTATCGTATATGAGCATCGTGGCAAACTGCAAATTGTCATTTGGGACTCAATATTTCTTAGAACTTTATGTTCGAATTGTAGACCAGTGTGTAACCAATCTTTGCTGTTTCTGTGATCCAATATATGATTGTCTAATGCATGCTGATTGTGACAGGTCCCATCTCGGCCATTTGGTTTCTTTCTGAAGCCGGTTGCCAGCTTCATTCCAAGTCCTGATGTTGGAGCCAGTCTTCTTAGCTTTAAAAGAAAGGACCTAATTTGGGTACTTATGCTGTGTGTTTACGTCACGAAAAGCATTATGTTGCAACAAAATAATGGTCTTTCCTGGTTGAATTCGTTTACTTCTATATGAGTATAATAACTGATCATTGGAATTTTTTTAATAACCTAGATCTTCCTTGTGTCTATCGATAATTGCCAGGTTTGCCCCCAGTCAGCGGACGTGATTGAACTTTTTATCTATCTTGGTGAGCCTTGTCATGTTTGCCAGCTTCTTCTCACAATTTCACATGGTGCTGATGATTCGACCTTTCCGTCCACGGTTGATGTTAGGACAGGTCAATACTTGGATGGGCTTAAACTTGTTCTTGAGGTCGGCTTCACTAATATAGAAAATCTGCTTTACATTTTGTATACAAGATTGCACTTTATCATGGAAAAGGTTCTCTGATGTTTCCTAACTAATATGGGAAAACAAAAGAGGTTTTGCTTCAAGGTTTGAGCTATACTGACTTTTGGTCTTTGGAAGTAAAATTAAGAAGCAAATTATTACTAGTTGATGAGTTCTAAGCTCTTAGTTTTTCCTTGCAGAAGAGGAATCCCCTCTGCACTCTATCCACCCACAGCAATTTTAGGGGCATAGCTCATTGATTAGGATACCAGTACCAAGAAATGATTTACAATGTAGGAACTAAAGACAAACCGTATCCGCGGGTTTCATTTGGTTTTCAAATTGCAACTTGTTCAAGCTTCCCAACTGAAAACTGAAAACTAAAAAAAAAAAAGGCATAGAATAGATAAACATAAGTTCGTGAGCGCATCTCTGCTTGTTAGGAGCGTACGATATGCAACACGTATCCTATAACCAGATACCAGATAGATGCACAATGGATACAATATGGTGTGCATATCTAAATTGATATTGTATGGGCCTTATCTAAACGTACAGCTCCCCTATGCAATCCGGTACTGTCACTAGCTGGACTTCAGTTTTTCTTTTATATTTTCGGACTTTCACTTCTAGAATTTGTATCATCTAACCTAATTACAACTAGAAACAACTTGCGGTAAGAACTCCACTAAGTGCAAGAGGTGTTAGACTAATTTATGATGCAATATGATTTGTTTTTCAGCATTTACCGTCTTCCAAATGTTTAAATTATCCCTATCTTTACAATGCACAAAACGATATGGTAAGCGATATGCAAAATTGGGATTTTGATTCACGATACCTATCTCGATTCAACCACTGTCTTGTACTGCTATGGAAATTTTGTTGGATTCCGTCACTTTGATTAGTAGCTCCCCTCCACTCCAATCCACCCACCCCAAGAAGAAAAAGAAATATGGAAAAAATAATAATAATAAATAGCGGTAGATAATTAATATAATAGTCTTTCAGTTTTGTTTATATGTATTTTGGCACGCGGGGGATTAACTCTGATAGCTCGTAACCCGACTTTGGACATTGTTTACAGGGAGCTTCTATACCCCAATGTGCTAATGGGACGAACATTATGATACCCTTAACAGGACCCATTAGTGCAGAGGATATGGCTGTAACTGGAGCAGGTGCATGCCTACATGGCCAGGATATATCTAACCTCTCACTGTTATATGATTTTGAAGAACTGGAAGGAGAATTGGACTTTCTTACTCGTGTCGTGGCACTTACATTTTATCCAGCTGCCTCTGGAGGAAGCCAAATCACCCTGGGTGAGGTACGTTGAAGTTTACATATGATGCGTCGTTTCCCTGATTGTTTCCATCTTTTTCCTGCCTTGAGCAACACAGACTAAGCAGATTCTATATTCAACAATGTAAGAACCAACCAATTAATAGACATTTTTCGTACTATATAGAGGGTTAAAAATTACGGAGCTATTTATGCACTAGCATTGATAGACAAGTTTTTGTGCAATGTATTAGACAGCTAGAGCATGCGTGGAGACAGTTAAGAACCTTGGTTCCAATCTCAAACTTAGCTCTTCTGACTAAATAGTCAAACAAACAATAGCATCTACTCTGTCAGATATTTGCCTCGTATTGTTCATTAGCTCTTTAATCTTTAAATACTGGTACCATAATAACATGACTTGACTATATAACATAAACACAAAAAATCCTTAATCAATTCGCTGAAATTAGATTGAGTTCTATTATTTGCAACTACAAGTATGTAAGAGGTTCTAGATTTAGGTTCAAAGTTTTCACGGCATCTGCTGAAACTTATCTCATGAAAAAAGAGTTCTAATCCCCTGAACCAATCAACAAGTTCATCCTCTTTAAGCTTCAAGTTTGTGAAGAAGCTTGGACCTTTTCTCACCTATCTGCCCTCTACAAATGACCGCACTAGCCTATTAAAAGTTTAATGAAGTAGGTTTCAATAGATATTCTTCCTCGTTCATGAATACTAGAACTCATAAAATCTAGACGTTGCTTGACTTGGATAAAAAAGATGGGCCTGCTTGGCTAACTTGTTTATCTTTTATTTCCAATTTCAATTTCCATTTCCAAGTATCTTATGTATATTCCATCATGTTTTGTTTCACGTTGTTTGTTTGGCAGCAAGGATTGACGTGTGACATCAACATATCCTCTACTGCAAAGTTTCTACCCCCATCCCCCCCCCCACCCCCACTATGGTCCTCTACCTGCCACATCCTTTTCAGAAGTTTACCCTTGTTTCCTTCACCAGTGTTGTCGATTTCATTTTTCCACTGGTGACAGTGTCCACTTTTTTGTTATTTATGGGAAAAGTTTATTGAACAACACATAAACGAGAATGCAATCTATGTACTCATTCTGTGCTGCAGATTAATTCAAGTTTTGGTTATTATTAATATATAAAAGCAGTAGTTCTTTTAAATCTCTCTTTTAAACAGCAATAGGTCTAGCTAATATTACTTCAACCACCTTTTGATATCTCCAGATCCCGCTCAAAAAACTTCTCTTAACCTATAAACAATGACTTTTCCATTGTTTGACCCCTCTATATGTTGTGCAGCCTCTTCCTGGTTGTTGTTTCCTCATAATCTGTCCCGACTAGTGTTGATTATGCTAGAAGTGAAGTGTCTGTGGCATAAAGCTGAATTTTCTGTGGGAGATTATACATGTTAAGTTACTGAGTTTGGGTTTATCTGCTCTCGTCGTTGGCTTCCTAGCTCGATGAACAGAAAATTTGACCTCTTACTAGAGGGTTGCCTGGGCGCTTCAAGAATTTGAGGGACAGTTCTGTTTAGGGGCCTGATATGTGTCTTGTGCAGCAGGGTTGTTTTATTCGTAATGTGCTCCATTGGGACGATAGCTTGCCATCTCTTGCTTGCCAAAATACCCCGGTGTACTGACCATAAGAATACAATGAACTAGTCTGCATGCCTATACGTCTCAAGAATGCCATTTTATTGGGTTCAAATTGCTTGTGTGATCAAGAGGCCTGTCTTGGTTATCAACTATCTTTTTCCCATAACATACAATACTCGCCTTGTTTTCCTTTTGAAAGGGGGTTGGGTTTTATACGGTTAATGTTTGCATGCGTGCAGCCTATGCAAGACAAGTCAATCGCTTGTTCTCTGTTGATTATATGGTAGGAACTATCATTAATTGATATCTTTAATCTGGCCGTGGTGTTATTGTGTAGTTCTGCAGAACTTGTTATAACTTTCTGCCCCCTTCAGAAGTGAAGGTAATTGCTGTAACTACTGCTGATAATGATGTGAATACTGTCATAGGTGGAGGTGCTTGGAGTTTCTCTTCCATGGAGGGGCATATTTACTGGTGAAGGCCCTGGCTTAAGATTAAGTGATCACACCAAAGTTTGTCAAAAGGATACCAACCCTTTTTTGTCTGGCATAGACACCAATCCTTTTGGTACTGCTTTATCTACTGATAAGGTGCCACTACCTCTGCAACCTGATGCATCTACCAACCTATTGGGAGACCTTTTATCTGGGGAGGATAGGCCTTCTGAGCTTATTTCTCAACCGGTGCTGGGAAATTACGGGCATGAAGTAGGTGACTTACTTGACTTCCTGGATGATGATGTTATTCAACATCAGCGTGGTACAAATGATTCTGAAGGTATTTCATTACAAGGTGGAAGACCTTCAGACAATGTTGCTCAACAGTACATTCACTGTTTTAAATCCGTGGCAGGACCGCGAATGGTATGCCAATATTTTTCTGAATTTTTCTTTGGCTTTCATGAAGTTTCTATGAAGTCGGAGTTAACAGTTGTCATCAGCATTATGTTGACTTAGTCTCTCTTTTCTTTTCGTATTTTCTGTTCCACTTTAGGTGTGCTTTCCGTATTGATTGTGAGTAAAGAGACTCATTGCTTGCATATTATATTCCCGTATGTGTATGAATATGGTAGAAGACACAGATTTATGGCCTTTAATACATACAATTGTTGGGGACTAAATTTGGCCTATGCGATCATTCAATTTTGCAGGAAAGGAAATTAGAGTTTGAAGAAGCCATGAAACTTGAAATTGAACGCCTTTGGCTAAATCTTTCTGCTGCTGAAAGGGATAGAGCTTTGTTGTCAATTGGTATTGATCCTGCAACTATAAATCCAAATGTATTGCGTGACGACTCTTACGTGGGGAGATTATGCAGGGAGGCAAATGCCCTTGCATTGCTTGCTCATGCATCTCTGGAAGATAAACTGAACGGTGCAATCGGTCTTGGAAATACTGATGAAAGTTTGATAGATTTTTGGAATATTACTAGGATTGGGGAAAGTTGTTCGGGTGGTATGTGTCAGGTTCGTGCTGAAGCTGGGCGACATGCATCTGCGTCCCCCATGGCCTCGTCGTCCTCTACTTCACAGTCTGTCTTTCTGTGTTCTGAATGTGAGAAAAAGGTTTGTAAATTTTGTTGTGCTGGGAGAGGAGCTCTTTTGCTCGCAGCATACAACTCAAGGGAGGCCTCAAACTATAATGGTGTATCAAGTCAGGGAGGATCAGTTCATGGCAGCACGGTTGATCTGTCTTCAAATCGTTCTGCGACACCTGTTGGATATATTTGTAAACTATGCTGCCATGATATTGTGCTTGATGCATTGATGTTGGATTATGTAAGGGCCTTGATTAGCCAGCGAAAAAGTGTCCGTGCAGATAGCGCTGCACATACAGCTGCAGACCACGTAATTGGATTTACTTCAAGTGATCATCTTTCTAAACGAGATCAGTCTTCTGGTACACGGGGAAATATTAGGGTCTTAAAACTGCTAGTTAATGGAGAGGAATCACTTGCTGAATTTCCTTTTTCCAGCTTTTTAAACTCGGTAAAATCTTCCTTCTTTTGCTCAACCGTGTATATATATATATATATATATATAAACTCAGTAAAATCTTCCTTCTTTGGCTCAAACGTGTGTGTGTGTGTATATATATATATATATATATATATATATATATATATAATATCCACATAACTTCAACAGTTCTGGAGAAGCTTGCGGAGCTCAAATTGTTCCAAGTAAAAGTTATAGCAGTTTACCTAGAATCTTTGCCCTGTCTTAAGTGAAATAATGTGAGATATCTGGTTAGTGGACAGCCTTGTGTTATGCGTACTTCTTCTTTTTGTCTTTTGTAGTATGGTACGAACTCCACATAGCTTGAACCAAACCCAATGGAAAACTTGAAGCAAACACCAGCAGAGCTATTAAGTTTCTAGTTTCATTTAATGGCCTGCAGACTCTGGATTGGCGAGTTCATTGAATGGAGTCAGGCCAGACAACGTAGAGGGTAGTATTTTATCATGGTATCGGATCCATTTGGAGAGGTTCCGACTAAAGTAACAACAGGGTAGAGGTGCAGAATCGAGAATCTTACAGAAAAGATTATTGGCTTTGGACAAGCTTCCTGGAACTAAGGACCAACTCTTGAATCTTATTATGTCAATCCTTTTTCTTGATAAGTAACGTATCATGGCAATCTTATCTTCTAGATGCTTTCTGATTAAAAGTTTTTTGATAAATTAAAGTTGCCTTCAGAATTTCAGTTACTATTTCAGATTAGACACCTCGAACTTCGGAAATTTGTTGTCAAAAAGTTCAAATCTTTTTGTCTGTTCATAAAAGAATTTGAAGATCAGTACTGAGAAGTTTACTAGTGAATCACTGGCATTGAGTGCTTCTTTGACTAGATGGGTTCATTTTTAATTGTTTATATGCTGTTAGTGGTCAGTGGATCCTGTCTGTGGCAAATGGAAAGTGTCTTGACTGAAGATGGTACTTGTATCTAAAAGTACTGGTTAATCTATCATTTGTAGATCACACTTGATGTAGAAATAGCCTCATGTTATATGGTTTAGGACTTAACAGGGGTTATTATGAAGCCCCACTCGCATGCAACTTCTGTGCTATTTGTTAAGTTTAGCCTCTTACCATGCTTAATTGTTTGAACGTCTAACAATATGTTACTGTAGGTTGAAACGGCAGCAGGTTCAGCACCGTTGTTGTCATTGCTCGCACCGTTGGATTCTGGTTCAAAGCATTCGTATTGGAAAGCTCCTCCTAGTACCTCCTGCATCGAACTTGTTGTCGTTCTTGCTAATCTTTCTGATGTCTCAGGGGTCACCCTTGTAGTTAGTCCCTGTGGCTATTCAATATCTGATGCTCCGACTGTAAGTGTCTCTTTACCCAGCTCCTTTTAAATGAAAATCAGCAGAAGCTGATTATTTTTCTATCTAGAGCAATGTTCATTATATGGTTTATTATGTGAACCCTAACTAGTTCTACATGATGTATCATAATATGTATAACTGTTGTGCTGAACATTGTCAGGAATTTCTATGTTTTATCCTTTCAAAGGTTTCCGATCTAAGTTATGGTCATGAGAGTTATTACGACCAATAATTACTCATGGTTGTTTACACATTTGTAGACAACGTCAATTATAATGTTTTAGTATATGTCTTTCATCCTATCATCCAAGTGCACCCAGTTTTCTCATGTAATATAGTTAGCTGCTTACCTGATGTGTTGTTTTGAGTAGTTCTTTTTCGAGGGTTAGATTATTGATTTACCAAGACGGAGTAGAAACAAGAACTTTTTATTTTTAATATTCTGTATACTGCGCTTGTAAGCTATCTATTGCACAGGAAAATTAACTTTTTTTTCCTAGATATATAAAAAGCCTTTGCGCGTGATTTGTCCTGATTGTGTCCTTTTGGCTTTCATTGAGTACTAAACTTTGTCAGAATTCCAAATTGATTGCAAAATGCCAAGTATGTGTATGTTCAAATGTTTGTTTTCAAAGTGTTTCTCTTGGATTCAGAACGAAAAAGATTTCCGGTTCCCGGCAAGTGCCTTTTTTTCCATTTTACCATTTCATATATGTTTCTTAGATTGGCATTTCCTGCTCTCTATTGTATCAAGTTCTGATTTAGGATCATAGCTACCTTGATGTGCTCCTATATTGACCCAAACCTCTAATGTTTGTTACAGGTGCAGATCTGGGCTAGCAATAAAATTCACAAAGAAGAAAGATCATGCATGGGAAAATGGGATGTCCGATCCCTAATCACATCTTCCTCGGAACTTTGTGGTCCGGAAGAAACTACTAATGAGGACAGAACACCTAGACATGTAAAATTTTCCTTCCGGAATACTGTCCGGTGCCGCATCATTTGGATAACTTTACGCCTTCAGAGACTTGGTTCAAGTTCTGTTAATTTAGAAAAAGACTTCAATCTATTGTCTTTCGATGAAAAGCCTTTTTCACAAGTAAATAGGCGTGCTTCTTTCGGAGGATCTTTTGAAAGTGATCCATGTCTTCATGCCAAGAGGATTCTAGTAGCTGGAAGCCCTGTAAAAAAAGATATAGGGCCTACTTTACCACAAGGCTCTGACCAGATAAATGTAAGAAACTGGTTGGATAGAGCTCCACAATTGAACAGATTCAAGGTGCAACTAATATTTCTCTTTTTGGAATAAAGATTTCTGTATAAACCATGTAGCATGTGTAATTTCATGTATCAACTTTGTGTCTTGTTTAGGTTCCTATTGAGGCTGAGAGGTTGGCCGAGAATGAGCTTGTCGTGGAACAATATCTACCCCCAGCTTCACCTATGCTGGCAGGATTTCGTCTTGATGGTTTTAGTGCGATAAAGCCTCGCGTTACCCATTCACCTTCTTCAAATGAAAATACATGGGATGCGTTTAGTTTTTTAGAAGACAGACTCGTATGTCCAGCTGTACTGTATATTCAAGTATCTGCTCTCCAGGTACTGTCCACCTCTTTTATACAAAACTCGACCATATTGTATTTCATCTTAGGAAGTTGTTATCTGTTGAGATTTTCCTGTAGGATAATATGATAGCATCTAAGATGTGGCAAATTCTTGCGCTGGACGCTTGAAGTCTAGATATCAAAAACAAAAACACATTGCACTGTGTGCCAAGATATCTAGTTAACCATGAAACAAATAGTGAGCCTTATGTGGTGGTAGTGTGTCACTTGCAGTGGTATGTTGCTTAAAATGTCTAATGTTCAATCCAACAAAGTTTAGCTTTTTCCAAGCCTTGAGGCGTCGACATGGCACCCTTGTCATATTCCATAATGGTGTCTTTTACTTGCTAGGATGAGGGGCCTGCGATTAACTGGGGAGAGCCAGTGTTATTAAAAGCGCGCCTAGGCGCCAGGCGCAGCAAGGCTCGCATAGAGCGCCTCGCCTAGGCCTAGGCGCAGAGCGTTCAAGGAGGCGCGCGCCTCGTGCGCCCAGGCGCCAAGGCGCGCAGCGGGGGTGGAGGCGCCAAGCTAGGCGCCAGACTTTGTAGCCGTTGGATTTTGTTCACATGGGTGGTGGGCCGTCGATTTTTTTTTTCTCGTTTGTCTTTACCAAGTCAAGACCCCCTTCTGATTCACGCCCAAGCTCTCTGTCTCTCTCGCGGTCTCTCACCGCCCAAGCGCTCTGTCTCTCTCGCGGTCTCTCACCTCGCGTCGCGACCCAAGAATCAAAGACCCAAATCAGTTCTTCGCCATCGGCCGTTGCACTCCTGTCTCTGCTTGCCGGCGCATCCCTCTTTTCCTCCGGCGTCTGCGCTCCAGTCGCTGGCCTGCAGCGCCTGCTTCAGCCGCCTGCTGCGCTGCTCTTCAGTCGCCGGCACATCTCTCCTTTCCTCCGGCGTCTGCGCTCCAGTCGCTGGCCTGCAGCGCCTGCTGCCCTGCTCTTCAGTGCCCCTTCGAAAAAGTTTGGAACTTTGGTTGCTGACTTGTTAGGTAACCAGTTGGGTTTTCAAACTTGATGTTAGCTTTGAATTTTTTTTCATTTAGCACAAAAAGATTTTTGGCTGCCATTTGAACAGCAGAATTGTTTCTTGCTGATTAATATCGATAAATACTTGATAAATGTGGTTTGTAATATGAGCAGTTATGCTTGAAAAGTAGCTTTAGGAAATGTATTTTGAGAGGTGTTTGTGAAAGCAATTGATTGTACGTAACAACAATTGAGTGTCAATTGCAGCAAATTTTTTCCTCTTTTAGTTTACGAAATTGACTATGTAGACGGTTGTTTGATTCCATTTGAAGAAAGTGTTGCTGCCTTGGCTCTTAGCGATGATGAGGATGGTGGTGTTATGTTCACTTAATGTTTGGTGATTTGTTATTTGTCAGCGGATTTAAAACTTCTCTTATGTTGGAAACTTGTCAAATTATTGCGTGATGGAACTTGAAACTTTTTCTAATGTTTGGAAGTTTGTTAATTGTCTTGTTCTTATTTTTTTTTTACATAATTTATTGTTTTAGTGTATTATTATTTATTTATTTTTATTTAATTTAATATTGCGCCTCGCTTCGAAAAGGCGCGCCTGCGCCTTGCGCCTAGGCTCCGGGGACCTTTTGCTCCTTAGGTGCGCCTGCGCCTTTAATAACACTGGGGAGAGCTATGTAATTAGCAGGATGAGGTACTTAGTAGGAAAGAGCTCAAGTGAAGCTTGCGTTCTTTTTCTTCCCCGTCTTTTGGTTTAAGGAGTTGTGTTGCTCTCTCTGTATGTGTTGTCTAATTCAGATCTTCATGCCATTCTAAGAATTTTGTAGACCCTCGTGTCTGCCGCTTAACCCATGGGACAATACAGAACTCATCTAAAGGGGCTAGCGAAACCCCTATAGCCCAAGCATACATTAATATCTCATAAAGTTCGCAACGATTACTTTAGTCCATAGATTTGATACCTACTGTTTGCTCTCTTTAAGACAATGATCCTATATCAACATCTTGGATTTGCATATGTTGAGAATCAACTGTAACGTGTGAAGTATTTCTGACAAATTAATTATAGGAACCTTACAACATCATGGTCATTGTCGCGGAGTATCGGTTACCAGAAGTGAAGGCTGGGACAGCCATGTATTTTGATTTTCCCAGACAGATGAACACGCGCAGAATCTCCTTCAGGCTTCTTGGAGATGTTGCTGCATTCGCAGATGACCCAGCAGAACAGGACGATTCAGATATGATGAGAGGTCGTCCATTGGCTGCAGGGTTGTCTTTATCAAATAAAATCAAGCTGTACTATCGTGCTGATCCTTACGAGCTTGGAAAACGGGCTAGCCTTTCGGCTATTTAATAGTCGGTGTGCGAAACTCGAAAAGCATTGAAATTCATTGCTTCTGTAGATAGGAAGAGTCCATTCTTTGTTGTCATTTTTGGAAAGCCTGATAGTAATAGTTGATGCATTATTTGTAAGCACAATATATATATAGCTTGTGAGTGCAAGATCAAGCAGGTGACGTTATCTGCCATTGTTATCATCTCTGTGCTTCCCCTGACTTCTTCGCGGGAGTTGTTCAAAGGGACTTGTATTTGGTGATGTGCCAGTTTTCATCTAAGCTATATGTTGTTTAGATTTTGCCAAGTACTGTATGATGATGTCGATTATATATATTATCACTGAAAATATTCGTAAAAGATTTTCTTTTGTTTCTGGGAGGTGTTTTAAACATTGTATTACTTTCTGCCCCACCCTCGCCGGCTAATTTACCAATCCAAAATCAATTATAAACACCTTCCCAGCAACAACAGTTTTGATTGAAAAACACCTCTGAACTTGTCTATATACCATTTCCAAAATAAGAAAATATCATCATCAAAGAATATAAAAACTCCTCTATGTGTTCGAACACCAATTCACATGCATTTTTAAGTCAAAATGACCCGACACAAATTCTAGAATAGTATTTGAATTCAGTGTTTTTGATAATTAAATTCAAAAAATGATAAACAAAACAAGAAAATTCATAATAAAAAATTTGAGAAACTCTTATTTACCATTTCCAGAATAACAATGGCGA
The DNA here is from genome assembly GCA_033070095.1 of Escallonia herrerae. NCBI lineage: Eukaryota > Viridiplantae > Streptophyta > Magnoliopsida > Escalloniales > Escalloniaceae > Escallonia > Escallonia herrerae. Next base: position 123,850 of record JAVXUP010001983.1, on the reverse strand, counting down.
GTGTTGACTTGTGAGGGAACTTTTATTCACCATTTCTAGAATAACAAACGAAGGAATTATCATTTCGTACCACATCAAAGAATATGAAAACTCCTCTACGTCGTTTGAACACCGATTCACACGCATCTGTAAGTCAAAATGAGCGACATGAATTGTAGTAACCATAATTTCAAAGTACCGATTGATTATGTTTGAATTTATTATTTTTAAAAATTGAATTCGAAGAACGACAAATACGAGAAAATATGATATAATAAAAAGTTGGGGAAACCTTTATAAAGGTCATTGGTTTTTGTTGATTGTTGGGTTGATCAAACTGGGCTCAGCCTTTTGGCGGCCCACGAAAACCCTTAGGCTCCGTACCGTAGTGACATCGTCGAGAGGGGGGGCATTCTCGTCAATTGGCAAGTCACACCCCCATTTAGGGTTTTACTACTACATATACACTCGTCCACTTCGCTTTTGCCTCCTCCTCTTTGTGCGAAAAAGAGGCTACAGAAATCTTCACACCAGCACCTCTCTCTCGTAGCACCCATCTTCAGCAATGGTCGGTTTCGTTTTCCTGTATTTGTATTCGCGTGTCTTTGTGTGTTTACATACATCTGTGCTCTTGGTTTTTCTGTTCTTTAAGCTGCATTTTATACCTGTTTGTGATTTTGTGACTAGTTAGTTTTGGAGCAAGTTAAGTGCAATAAAAGTGAAAGAGGGTTACTGAATATTTATTAATTTTTCTGGGCCAGCGTTTGTTTGACGAATTTTTAGCTATTTTTCTTATTTTTGTTCAGGTGTTTGTTGCGTTTTGAGAATTTCGGCATTTGATGTCTTTCTCATGTTCCAGATCTATCTTGTAAATATGTTACTAGGATTTGTTTGGGTTGTTTGGTTTTTGGTAAATGTAGAGAAATAAGTACCCACTTTTGCCTGGAAAAAGTTGACCATTTGTGAAACCCAACCCAATTGACATGAGAATCGCGACTTGTAAGCTTGTTTCTTAGTGTCTATGTTGCGTGAAAACGAAAGAGGGTTTCAGTTTTTTTCCCGGAATTTATTAGCTTATTTCTGTTTTTATTTGGGCTTTTATTGTTTATTTTCTATATTGAAATTGTGGGCATTCTCTTTCTATTCTTATATTCCAGATCTATTTATTTATAAGGGGTTTTGTTGGGTATCCTTACCTGTTGGTAATTGCTATGAAAACCCCTTTTGACTGCACAGTTTTGCTGAGGAGCTCTTGATTATCATAAAAATAGTTCTTGTTAGCCTGTTTCTTTTTTTATCATTTTTTTCTGTTTAAAAATAAAACCTTTATGAAACTCAATTTTACGGCCTAAAGCAGCTAACGTATGACTCGCATCTATACATATTAATGAGAATACAACTGTCTTATATGGATCTTTTTACCTTGTAATTTACTTGTAGTACCAACAATAATTCCATTTTACTGACTTGAGTAGATATTTTTCATTCTTAATTAAGTTCGTGAAAGAGTTCAACCTTTTTGGTTAGGATTTTGGTTGGCATATCCGTCTTCGAGTTTGGGTTCTTAATATGTAAAGTCTATGAACAATCACTTTTGGTAGTGGCAGAATTGTTCATCTGCTCTGTTTCTTTCATACTCAAACATAAGCTTTCCTTTCTACGTTCATTGTTCGTGAGATGATGCTCCCAGAGTTATATCATCACTTTGAATGCTTGGAACTGGTGTTATTTTCTCTCTGCAAGCTCAAATATCTCAAAAAACACTTATCCAATTTATTGATCCTTCAGGTGTTTGTCAAATCCCAAAAGTCGAAGGCCTACTTCAAGCGGTACCAGGTTAAGTTTAAGAGAAGGAGAGGTATGTTGTCATGTTATGGCAGTAATTGTTCTTGTATTATTGCAGTTACTTGTTAATGTATGCTTTAAATGTCTTGTCTAACTAGCTACATTGTTTTGTTGTCATTTTTTCTGCAGAGGGAAAGACTGACTATCGTGCCAGGATTCGTTTGATCAATCAAGATAAGAACAAGTACAACACCCCGAAGTATCGCTTTGTTGTGCGCTTTGTATCCTTAAGTCTGCGGATTTATCTATCTCTTGCTTTATATCAGTAATTTTCATCTTATGTTTGATGAGAAGACATTGATTAATAACGAGGTTGTGAAGTTCTGTTCTGACTTTCTTAAGGTTGTAAGTGTGCTTGGATCTTTAGTGAAGTTATATCCTTAATTTTATCATTAGACAAACAAGGATATCACTGCACAGATAGTATCTGCTAGCATTGCTGGGGATATGGTTCTTGCTGCAGCATATTCTCATGAGCTGCCTCGCTATGGGCTTGAAGTTGGTCTCACAAATTACGCTGCAGGTAGAGAATACGACTTAATCTATCTATCGTGTTTCTTTGCTTCACTCTCTCTCTCTCTCTCTCTCTTCTTATGCATTGTCTCGGATTGATATAATCAGCTTACTGCACTGGTCTTCTCTTGGCCCGCCGTGTCTTGAAAATGCTTGAGATGGATGATGAATATCAAGGCAACGTGGAGGTATTCCTGACGCAAGCTTAGCAGTATTTTTATACTTTTCCTTGTTTACTAAGCTCGTGTTATTATTGAAATGTTAAAATAGGCAACTGGAGAGGACTATTCAGTTGAACCAGCAGAGAGCAGAAGGCCATTCCGTGCTCTCCTTGATGTTGGCCTTATTAGGACAACAACTGGGAACCGTGTTTTTGGTGCTCTTAAGGTATTCTTTTGCCTATAAATTTGTAGCTCTAGCATTCCTACTTAGGTGCTTATATGAAATGTTTTGGTTTTGTTCAACATGCATTTTGTTGCATTTTTTCTTGTTATATTTGTTGTTTTTTGTTAGCCATACAAAGTATTTCTACTTGTGTACTGGTATAATTGCCCTTGCAGTACATTGTTCATGGCCTCCCTGGTCCAGTTATGTAATTAATAAACGTACGGATTCACAAAGGACCTCTTTTGAAAGTCAGATCCAGACTTTAAGCTAAACGCTAATGATATCTGGTTGATTTTCTTTTTGAGAATAAGTAATTGCGTTGTCCTGCTCTACGGTGCTAAAGATCATAAAGAATGTTTATCTCTGAAGGCTCTGTCAGAAAAAGCAGGGTACTAGACTATACCAAGTTGTTTTCCACAATATATTGCAAACAAGTATAGTTGATAATGATGCTAATTGTATGCTCTTCTTATATAGCTGGTAATTTTGGTGGTTATTCACAGAATTCATCATTTTAAAGGAGCCACTTTCTAGCCACTATTATTCTTCATCCAACTGGTTTTTGCTGAAAAGAACATATTTTGCTATTTGGCCTCCTACAGCCCGTGGCTCTTGGAACTTTAAGTATTTTATTGTTCAAAGAACACTCCACAAATATACTGTACTGATGAGATTACATGGATTCCTGGCAAACCAGATCAAAAAGCTTTAATTTGCAGACATGGAATGAATGTTGATTCAAGTCTTTCCATTCCTTATTTACTGTTAATGTGGTGGTTGCCTGCCAAATATAGTAGATGTTGGCCCTTTCAGGCTGTGCACTTAGTTGAACTGTTTACATGATGATATGATGAATGAATAAGCACAAGGTTTTTCTGTGTTTTTGTTGGGGATGTGACTGCCGAGAAGGTGTGATTTGGTTTGTATGCTTGCAATATACTGTGAGATGATTTCGCGTATATGTTTGCAGTGCTGATGCTCAGATTACTTGCTTAGACATTTGTATTTGCTCCGTGCTTTCATGTGTGGGTGATATATTTGTCACTAATTGCAGGGAGCATTGGATGGTGGTCTGGATATTCCTCACAGTGACAAGAGGTTTGCTGGCTTTTCCAAGGATTCTAAGCAGCTTGATGCTGAGGTTCACCACAAGTATATTTATGGTGGCCATGTTGCTGCATATATGAATGTAAGGGTTGAATAATTTAGGCCATGTCCCTACAAACATTACTTGTAATAGCTCTCATTGTTTTACTGGTCCTGTTTTGTCTGTAATTAACCAGACCTTGATGGAAGATGAGCCAGAGAAGTATCAGACCCACTTCGCTTTGTACGTGAAGAAAGGAATTGAGGCAGATGACGTTGAGGAACTGTACAAGAAAGTTCATGCTGCTATTCGCGCTGATCCTACACCTAAAAAGTCCGAGAAACCGCAACCAAAGGAACACAAGAGGTATGGATATTCTCTTCTTGTTTGTTTGGGATTAACTGTTCAACCTGCGATGCGTGTGTAAACTTTTTAACCATCCCAGCAAAAAATACAGAAAGCAATAGGTCTGTTGATTAAGGTGTCCATGTGTGGCAAATCAGTATGCATCTTGTTCTAACGTACCGTGCCTATTTTTTTACAACTCAGGTACAACTTGAAGAAGCTTACTTACCAAGAAAGGAAAGACAAGTTGATTGAGCGCTTGAATGCTCTTAATGCTGCGGCTGGAAGTGATGATGAGGACGAGGAAGATGACGAATGAAAGTACCATTGCAGTATCTGAGAATAGAAATATTTGGTCTTTTTGTCAGCCGCACACCTTTTCCTGTAGTTCGTTTCGGAACAAATTGATTTTGTTTACTTCATGTTTTGGAGTTTTGGTTATTGTTAAGATGGCAGCAAGATACCGGATTTTCAGATGTGAAATGCAATGGATTTTGTGGAGCTTGATTCCTAGCTGTGATTTATGACCTGAATATGGTCTTATCCTATGTTACATGGATTCGGTACAAGTGTTTGGGTTAGATAAGTGTCGGACTTGTCTAAGTTTTAAAACACAAGACATTGAGACATGGCAAAATATTCATATCCAGCATTACTTAATAATTATTTATAAGGTTAAATGATGTTTATGTGAAGAGTTTGTCTCGTCTCAAAGCCAATGAAATAGAAAGAAACACTATAAGATGGGAATCAGCCCCTAGAAACCATGGATGGGTTAGAGTAAGATCAAGTGCTTTCTATCTGAGCGATGGTCGATCCTTCCACCCTTTCGCACCTTCTTTGGCTTGGCCATGAGGTCTAAAGACGATTAAATACCCCCGATTTATTATCCACCCAGCCTTAGTCTTTATAGTAGCATATATTATGAGATGTGTCGGATACATATTTCATACTTATGTTCAAGTGTCGAGTGTCTGAGAATACCATTGTCTTGCCTGGAGTTTAGGCTGTCCATTGTCTTGCCTTCGAAAGTTTATTCCCTTGGTGGCAAAAATACCGGGCACACTCAATTTTACTACCTTTTATGACAATGCTCTTATGAAGGCAAGATTTGCAGCTACTCGGTGGTGGCTTGCCTTGTTTTCTCTTTGGATATCGAGTCAAACAACTACGAGTATTTCCTTGGTGGTGAAAAGTATTGCATGATCTCGGATTAGCGGTCTCAACCATCCGAGAGATCAAGGGATTTGGTACAATAGTCTCAACAATGATTTAGGGAGACTGATGTGATAGGGATGAAAAATATTGCACGAGCCTTTGGGAGGGATTCTTAGCTTTAACCATCTAAGATTGTTGGATTTGGCTGACTGATGTGATAGGAAAAGGAAGTCATGCAATATTTTAAAAGGGATATGAGACCTTATCTAAAACCAACCAATGAATGGACTCCCATCTATTCGAAGGCTCGAAACGCTATCCATAGTGTTTCCTCTGCAGCACACGTACAAGTGGACTTGGACATGGCAGCTCATCATTTGAAACCAAAAACTACTCGAGCTACTTGAGACATATTTATGGCCCATTCGTTGCTACCTGGAACTCCAGCTGCCGCAACAGCCATTTCAACAAGATCAACCAAGAACCCTAGTCTGACACGTTCAGGTTTTCACAGAGTACGGGCTTGTAATCAGAGTTCTGGTCAAGCTGTAGATCATAGGCTTTTTCACCGCAGGTTTGTAGGTGCTTAGACTTTTACAATCATGCATATAGTCTACCTATCTTCTGAAAGCAGTATATTTGTGCAGTGCATAGCTAATGACACTCCAATTTTGGATATTAACGTTCCGATTTTGTTGGTGGAATCTCTTCTGCACTCTCCTACTTCGTTCACGCAATACATTTTTATGCATTTTTCACGTACTTCTTTTGGCCTTTCTAGTGAAATTTTAGGCAGCGATAGAATGACAAAGATTGTTGGTATGGGTGCTTAGTAGGGCCTTTATAAGGCGGTTATAATACTTTGTCATGGTATTTCGAAATAAAAAGTTTGTGACGATCGAAAAATGTGTAATGATTGAAACACTTGCGACTCGAATAATTGTCTACCTAAAAATTGTCGACACTTCTTCTTCCTTCGAAAGGGTCCAATGCTATTCCCACTCCTTGGTTAGTTGCACTTTATAACTAGATACCATAAGTTGCACTTTGTAACTAGATACCATTCACCATAAGAAAGATCCCACCAAAAGATATATTGGCATTCTCAAATTTGTTACCATTAACGAGTTGTTTCTCAATGATGTGCTCCTTCTCATCACTTCTTGATAAGCCATGATGTTGTAGGGGTGAGGTTATATTTATACAGTTTCATGATATAATTTGTATGATACAGGACTATTACGTTTGGGCTTGGTTGGCGCATTCGTGGTGGGCGGCTTGAATGTCGATGACCGGAAGGCGAGTGCTGCCACTAGGAGGCCTCCGCCGCCGCCGCCAACGGAGAAAAAGGACCCTAACGTGAGTGGTGTTACTGCAAAGATTCTAGCCAGCAAGAAGCGGAAAGAAGCAATGAAAAATGAAGTGGCCAAGCTTAAAGAGAAAGGAAAGCTGGTCAATAAGCCTTCTGAATAGTTTCTCAGCCATAGCTTCATTCTTGACTCTTCATGCTTTTCTCCACATTGAGAAAATCCTTTTCTTGACTTGTGAGGATCTTTTATCCACCTTATGGTAGCAAATTTTTCCTATGCCTAAAACTTTTTGCAAAAACAAGTTCAAACTTGTAGTATACGTTACAACCTGTTGTCAAACATTTTGTCCTCTGACTAGATTACGCATTTAAATGATAAAATGTTGTCATTATAAATTTAGGGAAAAAATACATACTTTTAATGACAATTTTTTGTTACTGTAACTGTTATAACAGAAGGTCATAATCTTTTGTAGTCCAATAAATTATCTTACAATGACAAGGATGGGTATTTCAAAAAAAATAAAATAAAAATAAAAAGTGAACAAGAGGAACTGCACGCATAACATAGCTTCACATAAATCTGAAACATGCAGGAATCGCCCAATAATAAATGCATATAGTTACACTCATCTAATCATCCGTGACAGTAATCTTGGCACTAGCACCAGTAGGAAACCCAGACAAAATTAAGCAAACCAATTCTATACCGAATGGTGCCAATTGTGATGCTTGCGTAACACAGAAAGATATAGTGACAATCACTAGATTGGGTCGAAAAATGATAACCGAACCAAGGCAAGAAAAAAAAAGGGCCCATAATTTCTCTTGAAGATTGGTCATTGTTTGATCAAGCTCTATTGCCAAAGCAATACCGAGCGCTAGTATGTAATGTAAAAAAAAATACATGCCTTTCTTCATAAAAGATTCTAGCGTCTTTCGATTTTCTTTTCCATTCTTTTTTTGACAAAATCCATTTTGGCACTGATGTAGTTCAGAGCATAAAATGTCTATTTTAGCATACTGAAGCGGTTGTTGGGTTTGGTTATAAGGGAAGTGCAATCCTTTCAAAGTCAATGATGGTGAGGAAGAAGATCGATAAGGGAACAAGGGCGGAACATTTGCCCGGTTGGAACATCTTCGGTCGTCACAATTTAGACATTAGATAGAAAGTCTTTATTACTTTGACAATATGACTTGCTCAATGTTAATACTATTTTTATCATTCGACGTGAATATTCTTTTCACCATTTCAAAACATTCATAACATAAAAAACATACTAATTGTTATTCCGAACGTGAAAATATGTACACAACAACGAGAGCAAGTAGCAACATAAGATGCATAACTGAAAGAAAACGTTGTGCACTAAATCTTACTCTTAAAACACGCGATAAAACTTCAACCGAAAAAGAAACAAAAAATAGGTATAAACATGGTATCACCATTACAAGGAAACAAAAAAAAAAAAAGAAGGAAAAATTACATATATTTGAGACAAAGCCATTTCTATTGATGTCACTAAAAAGGAAAAGAAAAAGAAAACAAGGGGTCATTTTTCAATTAGCTAAAACTTGATGATGACAAAATAGGATAAAGAGAAAAAAAAAAAAGGAAATCTTGTTACTGTTGGCTGTTGTGGAAAGATTTGCGAAGAGAGAAAATGATTGGAAGATGCTCAGTCTCGTTACCAAATTCGAATGACGTTAACTTGTTCCAGAGCGTGCATGGCATCCAACAAATTGCAGAAACCCGCAAGTTTAAGGTACAACCCACATCCCAATTCTTGATTAGTGAAAATTGCTGCATTTTAAACATGCTATTAAGTCAATTCACAAGTTCTCCAAGTGGGTCTTAGCCTTGTAATCTGCTTGACTGTGAGTCTCTGTGTGTCTTTCAATTTGGTTGCAAGGCACGGAGTTGTGATCCTTTTATGCACAAAACAGACGCATGTAAGTTTATGTATGTTTCTTGAAGCACTGTTCAGGGAGTTTGCATACAGAACAAAATGATATACATGAAAGCTCACACAGAGTATGTACAGTTCATGTATGTTTGTTGAAGCACTGCTCAGTGAGTTTGCATATGGAGCAAAATGATAAACTTTAATTGGCAGCCTGTTCTGGGTTGAAAAAAGGAACACAAAAAGCAATAGCTGGCTGTGGTAAGGGGTAAATTGTAAAGCTGGTATTTTACTTAGGTCCAGATTTTTAAAATAGTTCCTGGACTTTAATTGGTGCGACATTAGTCCTTAAACTTAGCTTGCATGTTTCTGTTAGTCCTTCTTGTGACAACCGGTGTGAAAACTTGCCGTGAACTGCTGACGTGGCCTTTTCTGCTTATTAGGATATGACATGGCAAAATGCGATTCAGCAAATCGAAGTGGAAGGACCTCTTCAAATTTTGGTCTAAAGACGAAGGATGAAACTGAGAATTTATAATTTTCTTCTTTCTTTCCAGTAATAGTATTCACCTCTCTGGACTTTTGATACTGGACATGTGGAAAATTAAAAGTAGGGTACTGCATGGTTTTGCAACTTGTCTTTGACTTTTCACAGTTTAGGGGTGGATCAAGATTCTGCATGAAATTATTTACGGAGAGACCCCAATTCTGTCGCAAATCTTCCTAATGTGGTAAAAAGTTGAACTCTAATGATGTAGCACATCCTTGGTCCAAGTATTTTAAGCGGTGGGTCCGAATATGTTGAAATGCTTGGCTCATAGTTTTCCACATCTTCGGAGTTCAGATTTGAGGATAACGTTCGGGAAGAATCAGCATTAATCATGTGTTCAGAGGATAACGTTAGGGAAACAATAAACATTAATCATGTGCTCATTGCAAATCGTGCTCAGTAATTTGTGATAAACAAGGGCAGCAAAAGCTAGCATATCAATATGATCCCTTTTATATTTGCCTAATATGTTTTCTATGCTGCTAATCATCTTGGTACAGAAACCACCCTTGCAGTTTGGTACAAATATGTCAAATATTAAGATCCCTTTTTTATTCATCTATCTTTTGTAGATAACGTGTTGGTAGGTTGCTACTTAGAAAAGGATATCTACACAAAATGCAAGTTAATGCTGGCTTATTTAAAGGTTGCTGATTTTGTTTTGTCAACCTGTAAAAGAAAAAAAAAAAGAAAATGTCATGCCATTCTTGAAGTTCTCCATGTTGTAAGATTTAAGACAACGCACTCGTGATATCTACACGCGGCAAGACACTGTCAAAAGCTCATATTGCCTTTGATCAGCCATAAGATACTCCTCAGCACAGAATATGGATTGCATAAGTTAGCCTTTAGCTAAAGATTAGAACTATTTTCCAGTTTCTTTTACATCAAAGCAAGCTCAACAGAGACAACCCAGGAGCTTCTCTTTCAACTCTTTACTTTGTGTATGAATTATTGCGAGGCAACTCGATTACAGACCGTGAGATAGTCCCCGCAACCCCAAAAATGAGGCTGCAACCCTTCAAAGTTCAAAGGCAATGCCGACTGCGATAGGGTAGAAAATATGTCTAGTGTCCTCGTATTTTGGAGGAAGAGCAAGCATTGTTGTTGGATGGGGTTTGAGACATAAATGATTTTTGACATTCTTTGCATGCATGTGAAGGAGAAGGCCGTTTGGAAGAGGCAATAAGTTCAAGCAATTGAACTGAGGTCACTGAGCCATGTTTAGCAAATTTTCTGCCCTGATCCATGATAGTAAAATGGATTAAATTGCACATGTGACTCACTGGGATGCCATATCTGTCTTCAAGGAAACATGCTTGGTGGTGGTGTGTTCATGACTTCGACACATACTTCCATCAGGTGACTGCCTTGAAGAGGACTCAATGTGGGATTTTCACGACAAGATCAAGTGGCATATAGGGGAGCAAATCTTTCTTAACTCATGAGACGTGCCGTTTGCTAACCCGTCCTACATGAAATACTTTTCTCTAACATTTTTGCCACCAGAGAATGGAATCACGAATTCAGACATGAATGTGTAGGCAAGCTTGGAAGAGTGGGTTTAATGAGCTTTAACCTTTTTGCTCTGCAAGTCTCCTTCCAAGAGTCCGTCTTCTGCTAACAATTCGTGTTGATCACTCTGCTCAACTAGAGAGGGCTTTGAGACATCAGGTTGTGAATATCGTCATGTCCTTAGCTCCCTTTCATACAGATCCGACACGAACATGAAGCATTAAATGGCCCATGCAGTGATCGTATAATTAGTGGAAGGAAGGCATTATTCGAACCCTTCTAAAGAAGTAGTGAAATAATTTTTGGGCAAACCTTCTTCCATTAGGATTTCTATTCAGTATTCACTATTCTAGAATTTTCGTGACTGCACGTACATCATAAGTATGCCAACAGTTTATCTGAGATATCTTTTGAGAATTTTGTTAATTAGTGTGCTGACTTGTGTGCAGGCCTGGTTCCTAGACCAATTTGGAGTCCTTCATGATGGAAAACAACCTTATCTGGGTGCAATTTCGACATGTATGTTTTAAGCTGTTATTTTGACAGTTTGGCAAGCTTTATTAGTTGTTCCGATCACTTTGTTTCATGTGAGCTGAGTGTGCTGTTAGTGCCTTATACTGTCTGAAGTTTTTTGTGCTGGAACAGTAGAAAAGTTGGCGACCTTTGGTGCCAAGATGATAATTATCAGTAATTCCTCATGGCGTGCATCAACAACCATGGAGAAATTGAAAAGCCTTGGGTTTGATCCTTCTTTTTTCATGGGAGCAATCACTAGCGGCGAGTTAACATATCAATACCTTTGGAGGTTGTGCATACAGTTGCTTGTATCTTCATTCCAGTTATACATCATAGGATGACAAAGAAATTGCTGTTAAAATCTTTATTCTGGCCTTTTCCTTCTTCAGTCCATGTCAATATCACTCGTAACCAAAGACATTAATGTTGCCTACAACTTTTTTTTTTCTTTTTGTGCGAGTCATTGCACTGTTATAGCATTTATTTTGAACAGGAGAGATGATGCTTGGTTTGCGACACTAGGAAGGTCCTGCATTCACATAACCTGGAATGACCGGGGTGCTATTTCTCTGGAGGTAAACTAGATGCATCGGCGCTAATAAATTCCTGCTTTCATTGCTTCTGTTTCAACTGATTATTTGTTCTATATATCTCGTCATTTTCATTTACTTCTTTTCTTCCTGTAAGATTTTGCTTTGCTCTCCGTCTTTTATGCTAACATATGCTAAATACAACCTTTTAAATTTTCAAGTCTGAATGCCAAGCAAGCATTTATGCTTGAGAAGGTTTTTCAAAATGAGAATATGAACTGCCGCTCTTAGCAGTAAAAATGTATACAACCCTATTAGAGCAACAAGAAATGCTACACTATATAGGAGCTCTATAACTTGCCTATGTAATTGAACTTTTTTGTGCGGGTTAATGTATGGGGTAGGGATGGGGATGGAAACTGTTTATAGTTTGTAGACAAAAGAACTCCTTATCAAGTCACCATGAATGGCCCCAAAATCAGAGCCTCCCACTCCTTCTGACTCACTATCTACTCAAATCAAAGGTTCATCTGCAAAGTCTGCAAAAAATCATGGGGTGAATTGATTGATTTTCCAGAGCTTTAGAGGTTGGGTTTCTGCTTTCCACTTGCATACATCCTGTGTACTTTGATTTTGCTGCTGGTTCTTTCTTAGAATATTCTTACATATGAAAGAAAAATGAAAAACAAAGTCTTTAGAAAAAATTCCTTCCTTAGAAGTCTCAGGCTCAAAAAATGAATAGCTAAAATAAACCACTCAGGAATTAGGGGTGTATGTCACACACCGCATAAAAGGAGGCTAATTTTAGAGGTTTAGACATGCAAACGCTTCCCGGACACTTACGAGGATATGACATGGCAGGTTACTAGGATGGTCTCCATAATCTTCCCTACTTCTCTAAGACTTCAACAGTGCAGGCATTCTCCCAAAATCTTGCGTCCCTTGTTCAATGTTTCGCTCTTGTCTTTGCCCAGCTGAAGGAGTAGGTTGACTTAGCATTCTAGCGGGGCTCGAAAGTGTTAAGGCCACAGGGGTTCTCTTAAATTTATCTAAGGCCGTGACATGTATCTAGCCAAATAGGGCTCTAAATCTTTAGAAGACTGAGATCCAAAGGATTTTGACCCTTGTATCCTGCTATCCACCCTCCGAACTCTTATGGTGATAGTAGACATGTTATTTTCAGTTGAGACCTTGGGACTGCCATGGTAGAGCAAATGATCAATTAATTCCCATGGGTCCGCAATAATGGTCATCAGGGAAGCCAAGTATAGGGACTCGATGTGGAAGTAAGAAGAATTCGATGACCATGGTACCGAGAACACTTTTTTATGTTGATCTGCAGAAGGCATCGAATAATATTGGTATTCATTCAACTAATGGATTTGAACAAATGATCCATCTATGATCTCCTTCCTCACCTGATTCAGTGCCAAAATCTGGAAGCTCTTGAGGAGGTCCATATGAATGAAAAGTAGCACTAAGATACTGTCTTATGTTCTAACTGAAGCTAGCTGATTCCAAACTTAAAGCATACCTTGTTAATTACTGGTATACCAATGAGCAGTACACAGTTTGATTGTATATGTGGTGGCTAATGTGTGGACTTTGTGAATATGTTTTTTGCTATAGGGCTTAGGGCTAAAAGTTGTGGAGAGTGCTGAAGAAGCTGAGTTTGTTCTGGCTCATGGCACTGAAGCTTTGGGGCTTAATTCTGGTGGTGCACTTGCCATGAAACTCGAGGATCTTGAGAAAATATTGGAGCAATGTGCAGCTAAAAAAATCCCTTTGGTGGTAGCAAACCCTGATTTTGTAACTGTTGAGGCTAGAGATCTGCGTGTCATGCCTGGTAAAGATGCTACTACCATTTAGCTTCATCCTGCTTGTGGAGTGTTTGCATTTTACTTAGTTGCTTGGATACCTTCTAAGCATCTCCAACCAGGTGTGACAGGATTTCACCTTCACCATTAGCAACGTATGACCACATTTGAAGCAACGCTGACTCTAGTGGGCCATAAAAACTCAAATGTTATTTGAATAAAACTTAAAACCATTTAACAAGTTTCTACTCTTTCAAGCATATGAAATAAGTCATTAGCATGTTGAAATCCAAATTCACTAGATTTGGATGATATCTAAATCATCGGTGCACCTCTACGAGTTGGGCTATTGCTCTGGCTTTCCTTGTTCTTATTGGTGTGATTCTAGAACGACATCTATTTTGATGATAAATCTTGATCCCCCTGGGATCCTGCATTAGAACAACTGCAGTTCGGTTCTTGAACCCATTGTAAAGAGAACATATTAGCACGGGCACACAATTCCTAGAACCTGTTGCCGACAGAGTTATGAGAATGGCATCTAATCAACGTCCCTTCCCCTGCTCAACCTAAGGTTTTCCACTTATAAGTATATCCACTACAAGTTTGCTCCCACTAGTTACAAATCCAACGACAGGATACTCATGGAACTCCTCATACGAAGGGGAGGAGGGGCTCAAGTACTGAGAATGAATACCAAGATTACATGTTACGAAGCAGAATGAGTAAAGCAATATTCTTTATATTGAGGAACCACACCGAAAACTGTTGCAGCGTTGCTATACTACAGGAGAACAAACACTGCAAATAAAAGGAAATAGTCCAGCTGGAATAAACCTGTTACTGAGTTTATATAGGGACAAAAACCAATGGTTAGAAAGTAAAAAAAAATTATCTTTTTTGCTATCATTTTGCATACACTATCAATTAAGCTTTTTTCATGGAAAAGTCTTTTTTGTAATTGCTCTTTGCCTTCAAGTTTAAAGTAGACCCTAAAGTTTTTAAATCTTACAAGTGTTAGTTTTTTTTCTTCTTCCTCATGTATGACATTCCTTAATTTATTAGTTCTGTATTATCACGCCAGGCTGGTGGCACTTCCTGGCCCTTAACACTCTCCTTGTTTCGAATCGGTTTTGTGACTTGACTGCATCACCGTGCACTTGACTTCATGATTGTTAGCCTTCAATCCCAAAAGAGTTGGAAGACGACTGTACTTGGGCACACGGGATTTATCAGTCCTTATGCTTGAGCTATTTTTAACTGTCGAGGTTTGTGTTTTAGAAAGTTATTTTGGTTCTCTATCTTAGCCTACTCTAATGCGGCCTAGTAATAATTTCCTACCAATTTACGTGGACTACTGTCTGGGACTTTGAAGGCGTCAATCCTCCCAACAACATGTGGGTTAGCATCCCCTTCACTCCCAATGTCCCTCTGCCAGGGAGTATACCATGCGCCTTCCTCAAAGAAGCGGCTGGAGGATGGGTGCTTGCTGTGAATTTTCTTTCCAATCGCACAAATATATGAAAGAAGGTTCTAAAACCTGAGCAAACCGGGGGTAATCTGAGCTCTAATTGCATCTTTTTCGGTCTTCCCAGAGTTAAATACAAACATCAGATGCTTTTACCTGTAATCAAAGTTTTTGAATTTCTTAAGCAGCACAACATACTTCCCTGCTGTTTTTTTTTTTGCCTGTGCATTGTCTGAGCAGACTAGCATACACTAGTACCATTGGAAACTACATATGTTCTAAAAGAAAAGGCTTAGCTTAGGCTTGGGTAAGTCCCCTTGTACAATCTTCGTACCTGGTCCCACTGGGATTAGTGGGTTAAGAAGGGCTAACAAGGGCTAAAGCCTTTGCTTTGATGTGGCTGGTTAACTTGGTAGACTTGGAGAGGGAGCTGATTCAAGGGGGGCTATGTTGCATCTGATTGTGACATTGTGGACTGCAGGAAGCTAAAATGTTCTATTGCTATTTTGGCGGTTTTACTGCCCTAAGTACAGATGCTGTTCTTTAGAGTATGTTTAATACAAGTTTTAGAACATGACGAAGTTCATGTTTGATATATGTTGTTTTAGGGCATCCCAATGCAGACCTAAGGAAATAATGAGTCGGTTCTAAACACACTGTCCACTATAGCTTTTAAGCTGTCTGCGGAGCTCTTTCTTATGTCTTTTTCATCTCCATAACAGTCTTTTTCGACATCAAGTATTGGCAAACAACTGGAATAGGACAGTCAAGGAGTAGGGAATAATTGGAACATGACATTCATGAAAGAGACTGGGAAATAACAGTTTGATGCCTTAATTTAAGGGCCTATTTTGGTTTTGAAAATAAGTTTAATATGTGACATGCATGAGAGATTCCTGGCGATATAGAGTTTATTTATAATTTTCTTATTATTTTTTGCAATGGGTTAGTGATTTATTCACCCAAGGATTTTTGTGCATGAATGCTGTCAACCATATGCTATGACAAAACGGTGATTTACCTCTTTCCTTTACCTGTGTTGATTTTTGGTATATTGGAGTAATTTTGCATCTCTGAACCTTAATTCTATCCTTCTGCACTTGTGTTGCGTGTGTGTTGTGTGCATGTGTTCTTTAACTTTTATCTCCTTTTATGTTTTCAATTAACTGTTGAAATCAAATCCATTAAGCTGTCCAGCTTATTATCTTCAAAGTACAGATTCAGTTCATTAATTTTCATGAAACACATTAAAATTCTTCATGTGCATAGGCTTCAAGGCACCTATAAGTTATAGCTTTTACATGCATGCTATTGTACATTTGTTGTTCAAGGTTTTCTATTTTTTATAGGTACATTAGCCGCTAAATACGAAGAACTTGGTGGTGAAGTAAAATGGATGGGCAAACCTGATAAGGTGATTCTGTAATTTGCATGCATGTCTATGAGGGGTTTAGCTGATAAGCATATGCAATCTGTTCACTTTTTTATGTTGTTGTCATTATAGTGATAAGGATATGGGCTAGTGCTCATAATCTGTTACCTAATGGTGCATGTTTGTTCACGTGCTTGACCTACATCCATTTACATTTGGAAAGTAAACTATGAACTTGCCATTTGTTGGAGTAGGCAAGATGGGCACCAAAACCATGTCTTTCCCCTTTTTAGCGATTGAATTTGAAATGCAGTTTTATATGTAACAATAAAACTTCAAAAACCTTGTCAAACTTTCACAGGATAGCAGATACTCTTATTCATTATAGCTTAAATATTTAAAGCCATATATAGAAATGTTAATGGAAATCTCAATCTGACAGGGGGAACGAGCTAAGGGAGTCTTTCTGTATTGAAGCCTGTTCCTAGTAATACCGTAAAATCTTATGATTACAGAGCAATTTTGTGTGCAAAGAAATTAAGATGTGTCCAGTGCAAATAAGTTTCCAAAAGACTGTAGCATATAAACCTACCTTCGTTACAAGGAATGCACTTCCCCCAGTTAGTTGAGAGAATGAATGAAAACAAGCCTCTGAGGACAAATAAGCAAAGCTTTGTATGTTCACCTACTTCCCCACACTGTCATAGCTTCCTATTAAGGTGATTACTCATAAGTAACACTCGTGTTAAACAATCAGATTAGTGAAGCCAGAGAGGCACAAACAGCAGGGTGGTTTTTTCATTGAATTGACGGATCAATGCTGCTTATGAAATAAAGTTGATGCCAAAAAATGCTGGGTTGCTGGTGAAGCCCGGATCTCATCGGCTTTGCCAACCCGGAAAGATAAGAAACTCTCCATCAGCTTTTCTTAGCAGAATCTAGTTTTGATGGATGAACTGACATTAGTAGGCACCTTTTCGAATTCCTTCACATCGTTTCCTTGAGTTGTCCTTAAGATTCTATGAAGGCATTTGTTTATCCTCAATAGTATTTTTCTCGTGAACGTATGGTACAAAGCTTAAAAGTGAGATTAAAAATTTCATTTTAGTCTCTACTATTCAGCCAATTAATACTTGTTTTGTTAGATTCAGTTTTGGTCTTGAGACTTTGATGTTGAACTGATGCTGCTTGGCCCTTGTGGTGAGGGTCTTTCCTTGAGTAAACGATTTGCATTTAGTTTGTTTTCACCTTTATATATTTTTTTGCATCCATTTTCCCATCATCTTTTCATGAACAATGCTTCTACGAGAGAACTAAATGTGGTCTATAACCTATTGCTATGGCTAATGCACGTCCGACATTATAGGTGGGAATGATCTGGGTCTCTTTCAGTCAGTATTAGTTTCATCTTGTATATAAAGGATCCATCCTTTTACTCTCTTTAATTGGTCAATACTTCTAGCAGATTATCTATAAGTCAGCCATGGCCATGGCTGGTGTCAAAGCCTCTGATTGCATTGCTGTTGGAGACTCACTCCACCATGACATAAAGGGTGCAAATGTAGCCGGTATTCAATCTGCATTTATCACTGGTGGGATCCATGCTGAGGAACTGGGGCTCTGTAAATTTGGAGAAGTTGCAGATCAATCTTTAATCCATTCTTTAGCATCACAATTTCAAGCTTATCCATCGTACATATTGCCTTCATTTACCTGGTGATTTCTGTTTGGTAAGCACTCGATACTCCATAATCATTCTAGCAAAACTAGCTAAGATGCACGTGCATTGCATGCTGAAATGTGATCCAATTACTAGTGTTTTCTGGAAAATCACATAATGAGAATTCCAATAAAGTAGCATCCATTATAGCAAAGTACGATCTGATTACTATAAGTTTATGATAATAAGTCAAGTTTTTAATTTTAGATTTTCTCGCCACCTGCTGTTTCTCAGTTTTCATCTTCTTATTAGTGATGTTTATGACTATGCTCCATGGTTTGTTGGTCCTTTTCTGTTTCCTCTTCTGGAAACTCTTGAGCGTCTCCTCGCCTCATCGTGGGCGATTCTTCAGTAAAACAGGGTAGTTTCAGGTGTTTGTCACCCTCTTGCAGGAGATCCCCCGACCCGCAAGCCATTTTGTGTCACCATCACAAGGGATCCACCGGTCCTCATACCATTTGCTTTTTCCTAGCAAGTAATTTGTGGTGTGCGCAGGCTTAGAAAATAAAGTGACGCACCTCTCTTCAAAATATCTCAAATTTTAAATCATTCATCAACTCTTAAATAATGCAGATTACATCTTAATTAACTTATCAATAAGAAACTCTAGACTGTGAAAATACTAGAATACCTTTATAGTTTTAACTTAAATTCCACGAGATCTCCAATGTGGTTCCATATCTATCATCCCTATGCAAGGATTCCTCGTCAAGTTATATTTTGTGGCTCTTATCTGGTCTTATGTCAGGTGTTCATTAGGTTTTATGGACTCATGGCTCATTGTCATAGGCATGGCCTATGTATAAGCTAAGATGTTACTGGTGGTTCATCGGACCAATTGATCGCTCACTTATATCTTCTCAGAAAATTCAAGTTTCTGAAGTCAATTCTGTTGTGATTTTGAAAATCAGTTGTTTTATTTGCAGTTGTCACCCTTATTGAGCAACTTGTGTTAACTCTATGCTGTTTTCTCCTCCTTACAGAGCTACTTTGAAGGAGAGTAGCAGAACACTGACTCACAAAAGGGAAAAGGATTACGGTAAAATGGAATGGTTTATGAAATTTCTGTAAGCTTGTTTAACTTGATTTGAAATGATTTATTCCTTCGTACCCCTGGTTTTTGGAATCATCACAGTGTTGGTTAGAGGACCTCCCTTTCTAGTATTCCTTTTTTCACTGATTCTAGTTTCCAATGAGATACAGAAGCAACATGTACTACAGACGGCATACTGGATGATATGGCTAATACACGTGATTCTTCTTGTGTCTAATGTCCTTTTAATTACATTAAAGCTCATAGATACACCTACTCCCTCAATAGGTGCAGCTATCTGAAAGTCATCAGCTATACAAGGAAAAAACCAACTAAAAACAAAACAACTCTAAGCTGAGAGCACTCTTATCAGATAGCTCGCAAGCACTACAATGCTGTCTATTGATATTATGAGCTGGGAATTGTGTTCATCTCTGAACTCTAAACTGGATCATTTGCAGAATTGCTCGCTTACAACCAGCGACTGACTTCTGCTCTTGGCAAGCTTGCTCAGTCTAGCTTGAGAACTTTTGCCTCTAAACTTCTGTAAGTATCATCAGCAATACAGTTTCACAGATTCAGTTTAACCTTAGTCCTCAAGCCTCCTCCTCTGCTTAACATCCACATGATGAGTGCACACTTAGGGACGTGACCAGAAAACCATATGAGCTTCGACCAAGGAACAAGACCAGCAGTATCCTCAGAGCATCCCAAGCAGAGCCGATAGAAAATTGACCATTCCTTTGCAATTGCCAAAAAACTCACCTTTCTATCAGGATGAGGCTGAGCCATTGACTCCATTTCCTCATGCCAGTTTCTCAGAGCATGTGATCTAACAAAAAGTAAAAGCCTCTGTCCAGCCACAATAATCTCAGCCACTTCGCTATTAACTGCTAAACCAGAGTCATAGATTGTTCTTTGACCATATTTAGTCGGAACAAAAGTAGTTGGAAAGAAAGAGACCGTATAAACACGTTAAGGGGAAATGCTTCCATGACCAATAATAATAGTGGCTGAGATTATGAAATATGGGAGGCAGTAAAAATATTGCAAAGAAAGAGACCATAAATTTTGCAACCAAAGAGCATATACCAGTCGATGATGACAAGACTCTCGGAAGTTTTCATTCATAAGGAGAAAATGTTAAAGGCAATAAAGCTCGGACCATGATCAAATCATCTCCACGATGAGGATAAAGATCGACATGGATAAGGATAATGCGAAAATTTATTGTTTAGCACAATTACTTAGTTTGTTTTTATTCATTTTTTATTTTTTTTATCATGGCTTTAATTAGCATTATCGTACTTGTGATATGTAGCCAAGGAAAAAATTCAGATAATTTAATGATAATACTATGAAGTACTAATCTTTTAATGTCCTTAGACAAAGTCTTTCGAATCTAGTTTTTAGTATGGTTAACCGAACCAATATTGTCTTCTAAAAGGGAAGGTTATAGAGATGTTTTCATGATCAAGAATGTGGTCTCATGAAAGAACTTTGTGCTAACCTATTTTTGCAGACATGGTTTTTCTAAAATGTTTGATGGGACAAAGAATCTAGGCCTCGTTGAATCCTGACTAGCATGTCAGAGAGGTTTCAATTATCTTCAAAAAGTATTTACATGCCTAATAAGCCTTGTTTTCTTCGTTAAAGAACTATTGTGTATGATTTAGTTTCAATTTTATGCTCCAGGTTCCAATGGTGAATACAATAGTTCCATTCGGTGCACCCACTGCACCCTATGAAAAAGTTAACAACCGCATAAGTTGGATGTGAATACAACATCACGTCTATAAGCATTCTCATGTTCACTAAAAAAATCTCACTGAAAACCTTAATGAGATCTAACTGTGTATTTGTACTTGAAATATGGCGCCGAATCTGATTGGCATTAGGATAATTTATGGTAGGAACAATCGTGTCCTTTGAAAATTTTAGCATCGCCAATAGTACCTCGTGGACATGTACGCATGATATGTGTAGATGGTTCAATCTTCGTTTGGCAAAACGAGTTCTTGTGTTAAGGTTCAAGTTACCAAGAACATTGCCATCTTCTCCGGCAGGACCGGATCCATTAAGTCTAATTGGTGGGGGCTAAAAAGTGATTAAAAAAATTGATGGCTAACGTAAAAAATATAAAAGGTTCAAATTCACATAAAACATAAAACATAAAAAATCAAAAATATATTATAGTTAATGTCACTATTGGATACGTTAAATGTAAAATAAATTGTTCAATTTGACTACTAAGTATATATTTTACTATTCATAAGATATATTTAACTTGGTAAAGTTAGTCAACAACAAATTACTAATCTTACATGAAAAAAGCTTAACTCTTAATGTACAGATATATTACTAATGTGGTTATCAATTACATGAGTACAATAATAATGAATAAGCTAACATGATGTAAGAATTTAAACTAACTAATCTTGATATATTCATGTTTTTCTTGTAATCCGAAATTTGGCTTTGTTTGACAAAACTTTTTTTTTTAGTTTTCAGTTTCCAAAATAAAAAATTAAAGAGCAGTTAATTTTTATTTTTTTTTACAAAAACAAGTGGGTGTTTGATAACCCAATTTTTTTTGTGTGGTGGTTTGCAATGGCGGTGGTGGAGCGTGGCGGTGGCCAACGGTGGTTGGTGGCTGCCGGTCGTGGTCGCCGCCAAACGCCAGCGGTGGGAGGGTGATGGTGGTCTAAAAAAAAAAAAAAAAATCAACACTGAAAAAAAAATCAGTTTTTAGAGTTTTTAAAAACAGCCTTGATTTAAAAACTGGGTTTTTAAATTGAAGGAAAAAAAATGGTAGCTGAAAAAAAAGCTGTGTCAAATATGGCCTTAGAATTTGAAATTTGTAAGATTGAAGATGAGGGAATGGGAAAGACAAATTTATGATCGGCAGTAGCATAAAGAGTAAAAGACACAACAAAATGAAATCCTAATTAATTAATGATACAATATAGTGATATTTTCATAATTATTTTAAATATGTTTAATCATTATCTAGAAAAAATGATTTTTCCCAAAAGTTGGGGGGGGGGGGGGGGGGGGGGGCGCCGTGCCCCTTCATGTCATGAGGGTGCTCCGCCTCTGTTCTCACTTATGGATACACAATGACTATCCTCTAGCCACCCTCGAGTGAAAGAGTGGTTACAAATATTTAAAAATGCTTGTTTGGGTATCCTCAAAATTATTGAGAATGAGCAGGATTTTTATTTATTATCTCGTCCAAGTATCCAGCTCCACTGAGCGAAGAGTTTATATCTGGTCTTCTCTTAAAACATCTTTGTTACAAAATTTTCATTATGAGAATAGTTGCAACAAATCTAACGGCATCCCTTTGGTTTGTGATCACCATTATGTTCACTGCACTTAACATTACAGTCAATAATCAACACAATAAAAGATAAATATGAATATAGCGCTCACATTATTAAAGCAACATAAACTAACATCCTAACAAAAATAGAAATCTTAATTACCAAAAGACACATATAGATGACAATAGTGACGCTCCAAAAGGAAACAAAAATAAAATGAAAAGAAAAGATATGATATTAGCTTCCTACTATTCCAACAATCATATAATTATTGCATTCCTAAACAAAATACTAAACCAACCAAGGCACTTCACAGAAGTCCTAGCTCTTTTTTTATTCATTTGTATTCAAGTTTTTCTAACTTCTTTCGATGTTTGGCTGAGGATCATCCGCTATTCTGTGTATGCTTTACTTTTACCAAAAATACTGTATACAAGGATGTATACACGGTCAGTTATTTGTAAAATTTGCATCTCATTTAGAATACAGTTGCGCTCCTCCATGCCTGGCCTATCAGATTGCTCCAAAGTTTTAAGAATTGCGACTAGTTGTTATCAAGCTTTTCAAATTTGTCTTTCTTATGGTGTTTGACTTTTGATTTTGGTACATCAATAGGATTAGGTGCAGAAGGCACATAGAGTCATCGTCTACATGTATTTGAAAAGATAGCCCACCATCGATAGGCAAACCATCCTTTGATAGACCCTAGGCTACCTTGCCAGTTGCCTCAACCTCAATACCATCAAATGATGCTTTCATCTCATTTGCATACTGGAATCCTGCATATCAAAATTGTCTCGCACTTGGATTTGCGTGTGTTACGTTCCGTGTAACACATAAAAAGTTTTTCATGTTTCACCATTTACACTTTCTTATATATAGAAACTTAGTGCTTAAGTTTGTTAACATAATTAACTAAAGTACATGAAATAACGTAGTTTGTGAACCTAAATTTTCTTTTCCTTTTCCTTGAATTTCACTAATCAGTGTGAGACGGACTCAATGTCAAAAGCACAAACAAGCACAAATGATGATTTAATAAGAGTCAGAAGACTAGCTTTAAGTACCTTTGTGTGATGTGCAAAAATTGCAAATTAGGCTCTACATGTGATTTTTTTTTGGTAAATAAGAGAATAACATTGAAAATTAAAGGTTACAAGGTCGCCCACCGGCATTGTATAGGTCACGACATTCCCGCGACTCTGTGTATACAAGATCACAAAGGTCATAAACTAACAACAAACCTATAGACCCGATACAAATTACAATTAAACTAAAGCAGAGCATATCCTACACTTTAGCCTAACTTTAAGTAACATGCAAAAGTCTAAAGGTTATATAAAACACCTATTAAAATAAAGACGAAACAAAGTAAATCTAGAAACACAAAAATTACGCTGAGGAAGCAAACCAAAACCGGACGAATAATCGAAGGGGTCCATGACAATAAAAGGAATCACAGTGCAAAGCAAGAGGCAGTCAACAAGATTCGCAATATTCCACCGGCATTTCCACGCCAGAAAAACGGCCACCGTAAAGCCGGGCAGTAACCAACAATAAAACCAGGACTAAGATAGAATATAACCCCCCTGTCTTCCAAATCGCACAAACCCCTATAGCAAATTACCCTGAATACGCCTCCCCCCGGGCCCCAACCTCCCCTCCCTCCCACCACTCAACGCGCACAAATGCCCAAACCCCCAAGCCCCCCTGAGGCCCTATCCCCCCACCACACCCACCCCCAGGATACCACACCAAAACCCTAGACACACTACCAGTAACCACAATGAACAACCCCACAACTAGCTTTAAATCCTCATTACTGCCAGCAAAACAATTCCGACCACCGCCTGTGGAATTTTGGCCATTGCCCACTGAATTCCGGCCATAGTCGGCGATGAAAGATCTAACCTGAGCAACGATGCTTCTTCAATCAAGCATAGAAACTGATCAACCCAAGAAAATCACTACGATTTTAAGCCTATCAGATCTAGAGGATCAAGAAATACCCAAAAATTGCATAGATCTAAAGAAATTAGAGTAGATAACGACATTGCCATCCCTGATCGTGATTGGGGTGATGGCGCCGGCCATCGCATTGTCCTCGATCACAGTCGCACACCTTCGATTTGCCGTCGGCCACTATAGTAGCCGATCCATAGTGTAACCACACAAAAACAAGAGACGAAAAGAATATCTAGACTTAGGTCGGATTCCAGCCGCCACCCCACACGTGCCAATGCACGGTGGGGCGGCCACGATGGATTTCCTGTGGAAGACTTTTTAGAGAGAGGGCAGATGAATTATTCTAGAGAGAGACTATTCAAGCAAACTTAATCGAGACAACTTGTCAAATGAGTTAATGATAGGTTACCTCACTTTATTTCCAATACTACATGTGATTGAACATATGATTGTAGAATCTTATCTTTATAACAAATTCAGTAAAGCTTGAGGACTATTGAGAGCAATCAAAGCCAAAACCAAGTACTCAAATTTATCACAACATAAACGTTAAATAGTAAATACTAGCAATGTCATTCTATCCAACTAGAAGTTGAACTAACATTAAAACAGGAAAAAAAGATGCACTAAAAAAGCAAAAACTGAAAGAAAAAGTTCTAACGAATAGCCTTGACCACAAACTTCTCGCTCACATCCTTCTAATACTTTGTTGATCTAAACACATTGTACGAAGTCTAAATGGAGAACCAAATCAAATAGCTCACATAATGTTGGCAATTGGGTTTTAAACTCATTATTGAAAAGTCATCTTTGACTCAATTTTCAAATGGATTCCACACCATAATTTGGTTAGGAACAAATTGATTTATGTTCATATATTGGAGTAGATGATCATAGTATATTCACAAGTTTAAAACAAATGAAGAGTGAATGAGAAAAATGAAGTTGAAGTTGATGGTTCAACTTAAAGGGAAAAAAGTATCCCACATTGAAGAGATAAAGCTTATGTTACCTCATTATAAGGCTTAGTCTTGAATTAAGGGTTGGGTCCCTTGGTTGTACCCAAATTCTATAAGGAGGGAGGACCTAAGTAGACCCAAGGTCCACAACACACATGCGCGCCGTCCGCCAGTGAATATTCACTTTATAAAAACGAGTCAGTTACAAAAAAATTTAATTAATTCAATCCCGAAATTCTATCCTTCAGTTTTTTTGTTCTCGTGTCTGTGTAAGAAGAAAGAGAGTTCTGCATTGTTGTGGTTCGATGGGTCTGTGAATTTGGAGTGCTCCTATTTTCATATATACTGCCGTTGTATCTTAGGAGACTTTCCTCAAGAGACCGTTAACACCATTGCCGAACGAATAAAGTGTTAAGGACAGTGAATCAAATTCACTCCTCGATTCTTCATTTACAGTTATGTATTTTTTGTTGTGAGTTATTAGACATAATTCTATTTTTCAGTTTATGTTGCTACTGTTTTTGGAACGTTAAACTTTTGCATGTTAGTAATTTTTCGAAACCGATTTTATGCACAAGTATACACAAATCATATTTTTCCAACACATAAAAGAGTGGACTAGAGAAGGCAATTACATTGCAAACGATGGACAAAGCATTATTTTTGCCTTGACAGTTGCCTAGAGTTGTCAAAGGGCCGGGCTTGGGCCGGCCCAGCCCAAGCCCATCGGGCCTGCTGTGGGGCCGGGCCGAGCCAGTGGGGCTGCCAACCGGGCCGGGCCGGGCCGGGCCTGCCGAAGGCAAACCTAGGCCCAGTCCAGGCCCTGGCCCTAGGCCCAATATCTAGGGCCGGGCCCGGGCCCTTTTTTTTTTTTCTTCTTGTTATTCAATTTTAAATTTCATCTCTAGGCAATATTCACAATTTAACGAACCTAATCTTTATCCTTTTATTTCATTATAAGTAATATACATATATATGTATGTATGTATATACATATTTATTTGTTAGCCATTATATTTTTTATTATATGTTAAACATTTTCATACTCTTCTTGGTGAGCTTTATTAATAAAATCTTAACACATAACAATTTATATAAAAAAATAATAAATGTGTTCATAGGCCCTCCTCCTTTTATCCGGGCTTGGGACCGGCTGCTTGTAAACAAACAGGCGAAGTTACCTATTTTTTTATATATACGAAAAAATATATATCTTGCTTGTAAAAATTTATTTTATATATATGGAAAAAAGTATATTTTGTGAAAAAATTTATTCTTAAAACTCTAACAATCAAAATAATAATGCATGTCTATCCAAAATATCAGCAATCAAAGATCAAGAAATCTGCAACGTCAACCAAAAGGATCAAAAGAGGAAAATAAAAACAAATTACCTAATCATCCAGAAGTACTTCAATATCCGAGTCACTGCTCTTCCTATCATCAATCGGTTTATCTTGCTCGCGGTATTTCGCATCAAGATAATCCTTCCAACATACACATAGCTCGAGCGACTCGGGGTTAAGACGACTCCTCCTGTCATCCAAAACCCTCCCGCTGGCTGAAAATGCCGACTCTGAAGCAACCGTGGAGGCTTGCACTGGCAGTACATCCCGTGCAATTTGGGATAAAGTTTTATACATGTTTTGATTTTGTTTCCAAAAATTTAACAAATTAAAATTAACCTGTTCTTGCCTTGATAAATCAGAATAATGATCAGTATTTGCATATACACCAATCTCATTAAAAGAGGAAAAAGTATACGAACCTGCCGAATTAGAAGTACCTTCACCTGGTAGTTGTCTTGCTACTAGATGTTCAAAGCCCTGAAGGTATGGCGCATAATACCTCTCAACAGTGGATGATGATGTAGCTCGCCCGCGCACGTCAGCAGAATTACGATAGACGTTGAACAAGTCCTCAAACCTCTTGCTCACTTTTGCTGTGAATGCGGTTGTCTCCTCTGCTGTGTAGCACATTAATTTCGATATCTCTTGTATCGAGGCGTTCACGCCATGCAACTTTAACCTAGGATCTAAACAAGTAGCCACAGTAAAAATAGCAGGCAGTTTACTCCAATATTTATTAAACTTTTGATCCATCACTTTTACTATTTCCTTAAAGGGTCCTATATATCTCCATTTTGTTAACATTGTAGCCATCTTCAGAATTTCTATTACAGCGAGAGGAGAGGTGGGATAGTACGTACCAGACAATAAATTGGTAGACGTGTAGAATACCTCCAAAAATTCAGCTAGGTATGTGGCCATCTGCCATTCCTCTTGAGTTGGCAAGCCGGCTGGGAACTGGGTTAGTAGAAAATGCGTATAGACTTCTCGGTATGCCAGAATGTGTAAAAGCATGTGGTATGTAGAGTTCCACCTGTGGACCACATCTGTAACTGCTCTCCTGCGAGGCATATTATATTGAACACACAACGTTTTAAATTGTTGTGTTCTCGGACTCGAGCTATTAACATACGCTGTCATACCCCTCATTTTGAGAAGAATATCTCCTGCAGCAGCTAAACCATCTTGAACAATTAAATTAATAATGTGACAAACACAGCGAACATGAAATAATTCACCATTAAGTACAGGTTGAAGCGTCTCCTTTAAAGCTGCAACAACAACTTTATTATTAGAAGCATTATCAAAACTAACACTCATAATCTTATCCTTAATTTTAAATGTGGTGCATGCTTTTAATATAAGAATAGCAATGTTCATTCCATCGTGCGGATAAGGGAAGTGCTCGAAAGCGATGATTCTCTTGTGCATAACCCAATCTGCATCAATCCAATGAGCGGTCACACAAGAATAACTAACAAAAGTATAAGGAGATTGCCAAATATCAGAAGTAAGACTAACTTTACTGTCAAATTTATCGAAATAATCGATAAGGCGTGCTTTAGCAGCATTGTACTGTCGGAGTGCATCGGATCTAGTTGTGTTTCTATGAACCTTTTTGTACAAAGGTTGAACGTATGTGTTCATATATCTAGAGTGCTTAGGATTATCGGCAAAAGAAAAGGCTTGTTCATCATGAATAACAAATTCAGCGAGACCGTCTCTTTGCTCTCGCTGATTATAAACAAATAACTTACCGTCAAAAGATAACTGCGTTTGGGTAGGTTCGACGTGGCCTTGTCGAGGTGCACACTGAGGGTAATGCCTGTTAAGATGTCCATTACCACTACCAGACGAAAATAATTTAGCACAGTACTTACATCGAGCTTTTCGGATGCCGTCCACCGTAACTTCATCAAAATGATTCCAACACTCGGCTTTCTTTTTTTTCCCCTTTTGGACTTCTGGCTCATTACCGGAGGCATTGCTCGGCCCTTCTTCATCATGACCAGGCATAGGGTTGAGATTATGCCACGGAGTAGTAGCTTCGCCAACCGAGCTGCGTCCTTGACTATAATGCGGGGGGTCTTCATCAGGCGTGTATTCAAAATCTGGAATGTTTTGATTGAACTCCCAATTGGCTTGGGTATCTATCATACAGCCTGTACTCATTCGTCCAGGAACGAATGGTTGTGTTGGTGCTTGGATTGGTGTTTGTGATGGCCGTGGCGCTGGCGCTTGTGCTGGTGGTGGTGCTTGCGATGATGATGATGTTTTTCGTGATGACGATGCACGCCTCATTTTCTTCAATAATCCAGCCATATTTCACGCTAAACTTTGTAAGAGTAACTAAATACACAAGTATAAGAGTAGTAATAAGAAATAACAATTAAAAGAATGAACGAGTAACAAATATTAGAGAGTTAGTAATTAAAAAGAATTTAGCAAGACTAGTAATTAATAAACAAGAGTACTAATTAGTAAATACTAGTAGTAATTAGCAAGAGTAGTAATTGGAGAGGAAAATAGTAGCAAAGCTTGTAGAAATATAGAATGTTTAGGTAAGAGAGAGTAAGAAGATTGGTGTGAAAAATTAGAGAGAAATGGTGTGAATTTATAGATTTTAGAAACTTCACAAAAGACCAAAATACCCCTACAAACTATCCGTTTATAGTTGTTGGGGAGGGTAAGAGTGTAAAGAAGTTGAAAAATATAGGTTAGACTAAAATACCCCCCAAACTAGCCGTTATATTGCTGTTGGGGGGGTAAAAGTGGAATTTTGGAAAAGGGGTGGAAGAAAGGGGGGGAAAAGCAAAAAATTCAAACAAGTGGTGGGACCAAAACCGGGCCAGACCCGGGCCGCAGACCGGGCCAGCCCGGGCCAGAACCGGGCCGACTTTGGGCCGGGCCAAACCCGGGCCGGGCTGGGCTTTTTCGCAGACTCTGAAGGCCTGGTCCAGGCCCAGGCCCCAAGCCCGCTTGTGCTGGGCCGCTACTGTTCATGGACGGGGCCGGGCCAGCCCGGGCCAGAACCGGGCCGGGTCGGGCCAGCCTACGGGCCGCCCGGCCCGTTTGACAACTCTATCAGTTGCCAGTTTCAAATGCACCACAACTTCTTTTGGGGGCATCATCATAGCTAGCATATTATGGTTATAACTCCATGGTTTTGTTTACACAAGCATTCCCATAAGCTGTTCCAACTCTTAACCATTTTAAAGTTCACCAAATATGGGTTCTCTCCAAATTCTTCGAACAAAACCAACTTGTTTACATAGTCCGACACAAAGGACCGTGGCACATGGTACCTAGTATAACCGTTGTATACTTATTTTGCTAGAACTAGAAGTTATCGTAATTGTTGCACCAGAGCTAAAGCAAAGAATATTTCTCTTACCATATGCGTTTAGGCTGGCCATAATTTGTGACATATTTGGTACTACTAGAAGACAACCTATTACCATCAAATTGGTTACAAAACCTGTTTAAAAAAATTAAAGAGAAGAGAAAGAGAGGATTGAGGGGGGCAAAGTCCCAATATTTACTGATGGCCCTTTTTGGGACAATTAGCCCAAAAGTCTTAAAACAAAAACAGATCTCAGCCATCAACGTAATGACGTGGACGGCCGGGTAACAACTGGAAAAATATGGCTCAATACTGGATATGGATCATGAACTATATATTGATAGAAGTAAGATCTTACCATTTAGACTAGTCTCTTATATGTTCTCACTTGAACTTCAAAATACATTAAAATCCATGACCGGACCTTCAACATCAACTGGCTCTGCTACTTTTACTTACATCTCTTAGGGTCTGTTTGAAATTATTTACAGTTTTGATTTTCAGTTTTCAAAAAAATAAAAACAAAAACCAGTTTAGTTTTTAGTTTTTACAAAAATAAATGGGTGTTTGTTGCCCAGTTTTTATTTTAATTTTTTTGTGGTGGCGGTGGAGTAGTGGTGGCAGGGGCGGCGGCGGCGGCGAGGTTGGTGGTGGTCTTCAAACAAAAACCAAAACTGAAAATCCAAAACTTCAAAATGAGAATTTTTGAAAATAGCTTTGTTTTAAAAACCGGTTTTCAAAACTGAAGGAGAAAAAAAAAACGAAAACTGTGTACCAAACGTATTTTTTTCTTCAGTTTACAAAACTGAAAAAATAAACTAGAAACTTAAATATTATCAAACGCTACCTTAGTGTAGTTCATCCCAATCTCAATCTTCAATTTTTGTATCTAGCTTTCTGAGTATTTTCATCATAAAATAATAAGCAACATTGTATAATAATTATTTCAACACCTCAAGGTTTTACCAATCCAACTTGGTCAGGGCTAATGTTGAAAACTCGAAATGTCTAAAAACCTCGAATGTGTCTAATTAGCACAAGAGGGTAGGCACCAAAAGCTCGTGCTATCATCTTTAATAGAATCAGTATAAATCTTTCACCTATCATGCCTTTTTTTAACAACTCAAATGTGTTTAATTAGCACAATAGGGTAGGCAACAAAAGCTCCTACTTCTCATGTTTAATATGGCAAAATTTAAGTCCTTAAACTATCACAACGTTTCACCTTCCATGTAAAGTTGCGTGAATATCATGTTGACAACATCTAGAAGTACCAAGCGGCTTTTGCTATGAGGATTCTTGTAACATCCCAAAAAAAATTTGAAGCTGGAATTATGGTGAAAATCTCAACTAATCCTCTATCGGACCTTTAGTGACAAATTAGTGAGCGTTATACACTATGATCCTTAGTAACAAATTTTTGGGAACCATACATTATAATTTAACGGTAGCTAGATTTAAGTGACATTAATTAAAATATTTAGTGATGGTTAGAGTAAGCGACATTTTTTGAAAAATAATTTAGCGACGATATATTTATTATTTAACGTCGACGTGTATTTTAGAGATAAATTAATTTTAAGCATTGGTATACTTTTTAGTGACAACTAAACTTTTCGTAGCGGTGTACTTATTAACGACAATTTGTTGAGTGGTTTGTTGTAACGATCCATTCATAATTTTCCTGACACACAACTTATTGTAAATATTCCATTATTGTTGAACCATTTTCGAGTTAATAAATTCGGTTAAGAAGTTTTAGAGACAAAAAGGGGTGAGAAGTTTTTCTTATCTTTGCCCAATTAGGGTTTCGGGATACATACATATATATATATATATATACATATATATATATAAATATACATATATATAAGCCTGATGTCTCTGGTAGCCGCCCAAAGAGAAAAAAAAAGAGGGGTTCCTCCAAGCTGACATACACATCACCTAGAGAGAGAGAGAACAAGCTGGGGGAGAAGAGAGAGATTCAGAGAGAGAAGAAGGGACGAGATTGGAGGGATCTTTCCGATGACTTTTCCGATAAGATCTTTATCGTTTTCCAACTGTCATTTATAGTTTACAGATTTAGTAATGGGTTGATGGGTGCTTGAGGTATATTTGTTAAATGGGTTTTTGGGAGACAGCAGTCCCTGTGAGTGCCATGTTGTGTGGGTTGGTTTGAGTGGAACCATTTACATGGGTTCGATGTATAGTGTTGCCAAGAGATAGAGCGAGCTGCGGGCTATAGAGAGAGTGAGGGTAAGGGTGCAGCTGTGCCGTGTGCTGTGTGCATGATCGTGTTTGTGTGTACAAAGGCAGCTGGGTAATGGAGTGTATAGTGAATTGAAAGAAGCAGGGACATGGGCATGGCTGCCAAGGCCATGTTTGTACGTGGGTTTACAATTGCTCTGGGTGTGGGGAGATCTTCATTTTAGAGTGCCATGTATATAATGTGTGTGCGTATGTTTAAGTGTGTGTATTGGTGTGTTACCTGGGTGTGCAAGTGCTAGTTTGTGACTGGATGAAGCTGCCGTAAAGCAGCTGGGTATGGAAGTGTGCAAGAGTCGGGTGTGCGGGTGTGATAGTGTGTGTTTAGTGCAGTGTGTGTGAGTGAGTGAAATGGGTACAAAAAGGGGAAGATAATGAGGAGTACACGTGTGTTGCTGAGTATATAGGTGTGTGTTTGGGTGAGTGCCGTGAATTGTGAGTGAGCTTGTGTGAGTGTCGTGTAGATGTGGTGGGTAAAAACTGTGTGCCAGTGTGTGGGAGGAGATAAATAGAATGGAGACAGCCATGTGTGCTGCGTGATGTGTGTGTGTAATTGTTTAAATGTGGGTATAATGTATCTAAAGAGTCGGAACTAGAGTAGTTGAGTTAATGGTGGTTATCTTTGTGAACCTGGGTAAGTGGAAGAGGAGATGGGTGCTGGTGTGTGTAGTGCAGTGAGGTGAGAGTATATATGTGCATATAAGAGTGTGTGCGCGCGCGTGCGCGCGTGTGTATTGCTGTGTGCATAGTGTGTGTGCATGAGAGTTTCTATGAGGGAGATGTGCTTTTATGGGAATGAGAGAGTAACCGGGTAGTCATTGAGTGCATGTGTGCGCTGGGTGCGTGTGTTAGTGAGCTATGTACTATATGTGTGTACATGGATAATGTTAGGCTCATTATGCACTTTGAATAGCGTATAGTGAATATTAGAACGTGAAAATTTATATTATAGTACCTGAGACTATGTTAGAATTACTAGTAAAATTTCATAATTTTCTGAGATCATATGTATTTTTAACATTTTCTGAATGCGTAGACTTGTAAAATCCTTTTGGAGCCTTTAAATTGTGAAAATGTTCTGGGAAAAATTATACTAATGTTTTTATAGTATAATAAAGACTTAGTATATTTTTGGTGATTTTTAGAGTTCATTTGCTATCATTTCTCTAGCGCATTGAATTTAACAAAAATGAAAACTTTTAAAATAGCTTTTAGGGCTAATTACACCTATGTCCCTGAGGTTAGGGGGTAATTACAGTTAATGACACAAAGTTTCAAAATATAACATTCCGTGACCAAAAGTGTTTCAAATGTATCACCCGTGTCCATCCGTCAGGGTTCCGTCCAAAAAGTGTATTTTTTTATGATGTCTTCAATACGTATTTTTAAAATGACGTTACTGCCCCTTGTACTGTATATACTGAAGATTTTTAAAAAAAATTAAAATTAGGGTTTTGAAACCCTAATTTGCAAATTAGGGTTTTGAAACCCTAATTTGCAAATTAGGGTTTGTTGAAACCCTAATTTGCAAATTAAGGTTTCAAGGCCCTAATTTTTCAAATTAGGGTTACTTTGTTCAAATTAGGGTTTCATTTTTCAAATTAGGGTTTCATTTGTTCAAATTAGGGTTTTTTAAATGCCATTACTTCACCGCCGGCAATTCTCTTCCCCGCCGTCCCTTCCCCGCCGGCAGCCATTTTCTCCTATCTTCTTCCCCCATCCCACTTCCCCTTCTCCACCTCAATCGGTGACCCAACAAATCCAACTCGCCGCCTTAATCAATGGCTAACGACAACGACCACAACCAATCTGTCGGTGGAGATCGACGAGGAGCCGGATCCGTCTGATTCCTGAAAGATCCGACAGACCAACGACGAAGGCGATCGAGCGGAGGAGGACATTCAAGGTGGTGTCCTCGATACAGTTGAGGGTGACGACGGAGGGGAGAGGGGGCTCCCGATGCTGCGGCTTGCTCAGTGGGGAGATCTGTTGCAGCGGCGGCGAGGTGGTGCTTGGGTTACCGGCGACATGGGTCGAGGGACGGGGCTGGGCTGCAGGCGGCGTAGTCCGAGGGAGGGGGCTTGGGCTGCCAGCGGCGTGGGGTGAGGGAGTGGGCGACAGATCTGGAGATAAAGTTTGGAGAAGTGGAAAGGGAAGGGAAAGGGGGAGGCACAGACGACAGGGAGGCATATGCGAAGGGGTGGTGCGGGAATGGGGTTGGGGGGAAGGGGGAGGGGGTTGGCGGGTGGTCCCAGGGGCAAATCAGGATTTTAACTTTTATTTAGGGGCAACTTGGTCTTTTTGTCAGAACCGTTAAGTATTTTTGTATTCCGTTTGTCAATGGACATAAGTGTTACATTTTGAAACTTTGTGTCCTTAACTGTAATTACCCCCTAACCTCAAGGACATGGGTGTAATTAGCCCTATTTTTTATGCCTTTCAATTTCTGATTTCAATTTCACTAATTTTTATAAGTCTTTTAAAGCTATTACAAAAATTATGAGTCTTTATTTCCAGCTAGAAGAAATTATGTCAATTTATTGGTTTTAGTGTATTTAAGAAAATATTTTTAATTTGAAAATATTCAAAAATTATATTTTATCACATATGCTATATTAAGCTATAAATAATGTTTAATGAATGATTAGAACATTTTTGGAGATAATTCTGAGTCTCAGGGAGTGTGACGAATCTCAAGATAAGTTGGCCACGTGTGAAACCCGTTCCGAATTTTATCGTTCTGGGTAGAGAAATAGGTATGCTATGGATAATTATATTATTAGGTTTATAATAAAGTGGTATAGATAGTGTTATGATAAGTGACTGTGTCGACCTAGGTTAATTCCGAGGATTTGATCAAGAACATCATTAGCTTCAGCACTCAGATGGAGGTAAGGGATTTCATCCGAACCTAACTCCTCTATTTGATTCATATGTTATTCTAATTTGTTATCGTTATTTCTTTGGACTCAATTATAATTGTGATGAAATTGTATCTATTGTCATTAATAACCTTTGTTTGAGCCTGACACGTTCATCAAAAATCTCATTCGATGCTCAGTACTTATTTCTCTTTGAGTGTCGATTTTTTTCATTGTAATATCTCTTATTGCATTCTGCATATTGGCATGAGATAGTGTATTGAGGAGTTATAAGGATGGTCTATATCGGGGGTGATATAAGGATGGTCTGTTATTGTCGGGAAATGCTAGTACCTTGAGGGTCTAGCTAGTGTTCATATGCATATGTAATCATATTGTTATTGAGCACTGCACGTGTGGCTTTGCAATATACTCATTTCCAATATCATCTGTATTGTTTCAGTAAAATCGAAAGTGTATTCATTGAATCTTTAATTGAGCAATTTGAGAACATTGTTTCTATATTGTCATTGATATAATTTTCTAACCAATTCGTTTGAAATCCCTACTGAAGGTTGAGCGACATTGCTGAGCTCTCGAAAGCTCACTCTTTTTTTCTATTCCATTCTACAGGAAATAACTATTAGTAAGATTTTGGGACGGACGAGCTTGAATATCAAAGTAGTTTATGTTCTTACATTGTTATTTATTTGAGCCTTGTTAGAGAGCCGTTATGTAATGTAATAATTTAAGTACTTTACTATTGTTTTGGGATGGCTTGTTAAGATAGTCGATGGACTGTAGTGCTCTGACATGGATGTTGTTGGGTTATCATTATTGGAAATGAATAAATTGGACAGTTGAGGATTTGATGGAAAGATCAGATAATGCTCCGAAAATTTTGGGGTGTTACAGTTGGTATCAGAGCTTGGGTATGAGATTCTGTAGACTCCTAAACTTGAGAAAATTTGTGATTAAGATGGGATTTTGAGAAGATGGATTAGGTTTTGACAAATTATTTTATGTTCTAATAAAAGATTGACATTTTGGAAGACTTGGGTTGATACATTATAGTGGAATGCATGATATTTCCCTCTAGAATGCAAAGGTTTAACCAAAGAGGATAATTGAAATATAAGGTTATGTTCTTTTTGATATCATTGAGTAGCTTTCGAGATATAAGTGATGTCTAACTTAAGGACTTAAATTTTGGTGGATGCGCAATATATGTTTGAAGAATTAGATTTTAGATAATTTTAAGGTAATATTTTTTTCTCTATGATGGATTTTATAATAGTTTGAACTAGCTACTTTTGAGGCATCAGAGTGTGCAACAGAAGCATGGCGGTTATAGTTCCGGTCTTTGGTGTGAGGTGTAAGTGCTCATCGAAATTGGTTAACCATACTGTCTAAGTCAAAGTGGTATGTTTCGCAGGTTATTCGATGGTACTGGTTTCGTTGTCACACTAATAAATATAGATGGAAAATATGTATCTTTAGGAGCTCTCATGATTTTGATTGGTAAACTCCATAGATATTGCATCGCTACAATTTTAATTGGGCCTTAGACATTAAATTTGTGGTCTTGATAGTTAATAGAATACAGATAAGTAAATAAAGCTTGATACTATTTTGAGTAACCATGTTTTTAAGATACTAATATGTTTGTGGGTATGCGACTCTGGAATTTGATGTTAGTAATCTGAGCAGATATTATTATGTTTGTGAGGTTGATAAGATGGATGATACATTAGGCTGGAAACGTGTCAATAACATGGCGACTTTAGTTATTAGTTAGTCTTTGGTGTCAGCGAAATGTCAGTCTGTTGGAGAGCATAGAGATGACTCCAAGTGTAGTTCTGTATAGACATAAATTTCGATCACCTATAAGATAGTATGAGACTATGAGAATTGAAATTCAAACTTCATCGTCATCTTGTTGTGAGGTTCTACGACCATTAAAGCATAAGTGATGAGTTGATAGGTTAGCACTTAACGTTACGTAATAAATGGGAACTGAGATGTTTGGAATTTTAGGGACATGAATTGTGGTGCGGAGAAGTTCTGCAATAGTTAGAGCGCTAAGTGAAATTTTTTGTATTGTGGTGAGGTTTTTGAGTTTATAAGTTTCTGGAATAAGGTTTTGTAGAATAGTAGTACTTTGAATTAAAATGTGTGACTGGGACGAGCAAGATTTTATGTGAGAGCATAAAGCCATTAGGTTGACCTTGCTGTGAATGCACAATATATTTTGGCTTTGGATCTTATGTCCTCATTTCAATAGGTAAAAGTTATGTGCATATATTGAACTGTGGCGGAGATGAATTGAGGTTATGAGTAATAATGGTTTGAGCATGAATTTTAAGTTTTACCTGTAGCCCAGGGTCCTACATTGATTGGCAGGCATGGCTTGACTTGACTACGAAGTAGGAACTAACATAGGATAAAAGGATTGAGATATTTATGGCCATAGAGTATATGAGTCTGAGTTTGATGTTGGCAACATGATGGTAATGCATTAGGCTGAGAGCGTGCCAATAATGTAGTGACTTTAGTTACTAGTTAACCTCAATAGTCAGTGAAATATCATTAACAGATTATTGAGATGCTTCCAATTGTGGTTTTGTATATGCGTTGATTTTGAACATCTACATGCTAGTATGAGGCTAGGGAGGTGATGAAAATGGAAGTTAGAACTCAAGGTTTAGATCGTTTAGATTCTATTGAGTGGGAGTCTCACATGATCAGGAAAACGCTTAGTACTCTAGTATCCCATCGGCTTGAAGTCAAGCATGCCATTCTGGCAGCATTTGACTCTGAGACTTGTTTATAATTAATTGAGATTTATAGTTTTATATTTGAGATCTTTGCTCGGATGTGGGTAATTTTATTGAATTGGGTTTGTGTGATTATTTGAACCGTTATATTGAAATTTTCTTCTGAAGGGGATTATTAAAAGAATGAAATCTCTTTAATTGCGGTCTTATGGAGACTTTTCTTTTTATGGATTTAGATGCTCTATCTATACCTGGTGTTACCAGTGATATGGTGGATTAATATTTTATATAAAAAAAACTTTGATAGCAATCACGACTCCTATTTTGGGGGCTTACGTGACACCTTGGGTTCTGTAGTACTCAGAGTTTAAATAATGATTTACCTAGTTGGATTGCGGAAGCCTAAGAGATAAATTATGTAGTTGGTGAAATGCTTAAAATGGCCACGATAGCGAATGGTGTTATTGACTTGGGTTTTGGAGACTATATATAACATAATGAGGATTTCTTTTCATTGGGTGAAGCTGGATTAGGATGGTGAGGAGAGATATGCTTCTACTTGCCAAAACCTAACCAAGGATGTAGAGAAACATTTAGTATGATAATTAGATAAAGATAATGTAAAGACGTTGGGACTTTGGAAAATTACGTGGTCTTAAGTTCTGCAAGTGTTGGAGCGTAAGTGTTGACCTAGTAATTTCGAGATTCGCATTACATTTTTATAGAAAATTGTGACGGTTAATTCTCATGGGTCATAAATTTTGGTGTGGAGTTTAGGTAGTGCACCACTGTTGTGGTGGTTGCTAACAGAGTTGCGCAGCATGAGCGTAATGCTTGGACATCGTCAATCCTAAGAAATTTGAGGACGAATTTTTTTTAATGAGAGAAGAACGTAATATCCTGGTTACAAATTAAGATTAAGGTTGACTATTATAATTTTACATTGACTATTAGTGATGAATTAGTGGTACAAATTGAGAAAATGTAAATTGTAGACATGGCGTTTTAAGTGCAGTGGAGCTTGTGATTTAAGATTATTGATATTTTAGGCATTGATGTGTAAGTAATTATAAGAATTGTCTAAATATTTTGAGGGCAACAATCTTAGCTACATTCAATTTCGAGGACGGAATTTTCATAAGTGGGAGAGAATGTAACATCCCCAAAAAAAATCTGAAGCTGGAATTATGGTGAAAATCTCAACTAATCCTCTATCAGACCTTTAGTGACAAATTGGTGAGCATTAAACACTATGATCCTTAGTAACAAATTTTTGGGAACCATACGTTATAATTTAACGGTAACTAGATTTAAGTGACATTAATTGAAATCTTTAGTGATGGTTAGAGTAAGCGACATTTTTTGAAAAATAATTTAGCGACGATATATTTTATTATTTAACGTCGACGTGTATTTTAGAGATAAATTAATTTTAAGCATTGGTATACTTTTTAGTGACAACTAAACTTTTCGTAGCGGTGTACTTGTTAACGACAATTTGTTGAGCGGATTGTTGTAACGATCCATTCATAATTTTCCTGACACACAACTTATTGTAAATATTCCATTATTGTTGAACCATTTTCGAGTTAATAAATTCGGTTAAGAAGTTTTGGCGACAAAAAGGGGTGAGAAGGTTTCCTTATCTTTGCCCAATTAGGGTTTCAGGATACATACATACATATATATATATATATACATACATACATACATATATATATATATATATATATATATATATATATATATATATATACATACATATATATATATATATATATATATATATATATATATATATATATATATATATATATATATATATATATATATAGGGAGCTGATCCGTTGATAGCGCTAGCAAAATGGGAGATCTTGCTAGCGCAATCTGACTGTCCATCCCTTCGGGATGGACGGCCCAGATCGCGTATTTTTGCGGCGCTGTCAGCAGTCCGCTACACAGTGTAGCGGACCATCCTTTTTACCATTTTGCCCCTCCACCCCCTCCGCTACACTGTCTAGCGGAGTACATAATTGGGCTCACGTTGACAGCCAAAATGTCGTCCGCTAGACAGTGTAGCGGACGACTGACACAGCTGTCATTATCTTATCGTCCGCTAGACAGTGTAGCGGACCGTTTTTCCCTTTCTTTACTCCGAAACCCTTATTCATTCCTTCTAAACTGCTATTCATTCCTTCTTCTCACAATTCTTCTAGCGGTGTTGGCAAGTAGATCGGCGCAATTTCTTCTCAAGAAATCTTTTATTCGACGAATCAATCACGTAAATTCACAAACCAATCCTTTATTTGTTCATAATCTAGAGTTGTTATCGCGGCTTATGCATGATTTTGAATGTGTGCGAAACGCTGCATTGTGCTAGCGTTTGTCAATGTATCTATACATATATATAGATTATATATGTGTATTGCGTATTATTTGTTCATGTGATTTCACTTGTAAAATCCCATTCCCGTGTCTGTTTGTATCTATGTACATTGCATATACACAACATGTGAACTTATGTGAGTATTATCTGATCACATGCTAGCGTTGTATGTTTGAGAATGTTTACGCTTCCAACCTTGCCGTTTTGCATAATTTCAGTTGCGAAAAATGGATTTCAACCCTGGACCAGAAGATCCGTCCGTATTATACGACCAAGCAAACCATATCAGTACGCTCATATGGGATGGTGGAGTAAGATACTTATTTTATCAACTTTGTTATTCTTGGGAACGTTGTATATCGTTTAATTTGCTTAAATTGTATTTATTAATTCGTAGGAAAGAGCACTTCTCAACACGGTAGAAGTATCCGATAATTTTAAAGAATGGAAATTGAACAGAACCCAGAAAAGATTACTGCGTGGGATTGGGTTTGGGATTTTCACGCGTGGGCAGATCTTTCAACAACTTGACCGGCACTTAATAGGTGCCCTTGTTGAAAGGTGGAGAAGTGAAACGAATACGTTTCACTTCCCTCTCGGAGAGCTGACAATTACCCTAGAAGATGTAGGGTTCATCTTAGGGTTACCGGTGACGGGGCGGCCGGTAATAGCTCCTCCGTCGGAAGCAACGAATAAGAGGACCGCTAGGGACTTCTTTACTTCGATACCCCAGGATCAATTTAGCACTGGGGGTATCAAGTTGAAATGGTTGGTAGATACCTACAAGGTTCTGCCGGATAACTACACGGATCAGATGCTTGTGCTGTACACACAAGCTTTCCTCTTGTGGGTGATGGGGGCAATTCTGTTCCCAACAACGTCGAAGAATACCGTCAGCGTCAAATATTTACCGTTGTTGGGTAACCTGCTGGAGGTTGGGGATTATGCCTGGGGAGCCGCAACTCTTGCGTACCTCTACCGAGCATTGCACAAGGCAACGAGGCCCGACTCCAAAGCGATATGTGCATGTCTCTCGCTATTGCAGGTATATCATACAATTCTTGATTACTCGCTCGTTTCTTTTTTTTTTGGGTTGAATTGACAATAAAATTTGACGATACTTTATTTAATTTGTCTTTGCTCTCAGGTGTGGTCTTATGAACACCTTGCTACCGGCGCACCCACGCGTAGGGACGGAACCGATAATGTGTGGCCTCGGTTGTGCGCCTGGGAGTACAGCCGGAAGGACAGCCACTACCAGAGGAGAGACGATCCCCATCACAACATTACGTACTATCGGGGGGAGCTCGACTCGTTATCTCCTGGCCAGATGCGATGGGCACCGTACAAACATTTGGCGCGACGGGTGGGAGAGTCGTTCGTCTTCACGCTCTCTGGGTTACAACGCACACCCCTGATCCACTTCGAGGTCGCAGAGTGGCAGCTGCCAGATCGCGCCATGCGCCATTTTGAGTGCCTGCAGGGGTTGCCAGCAGGCGCGCCGGATATGAGGCTTAACAGGAACCCACCGGGTGTCCCTCGGTTTGGCAAGGCAAATGCGCACGACTTGTGCGCACGAGAACTTGAGGTTTGGGATTCCTGGCAGGACACGCTGGCGGCCATTGTGTCGGAGCCTGACCCCGTGATCAGTATCGAACAGTACAATGGGTGGTACTACCGCATCACCCGGAGGAGAGTAGCTCCAGTAAGGTTTGAACGCGGGGAGAAGTACCACCCTAGGGGTCAGATCGATGAGCACATGGCATACAATCTGGTAAGTTGGCCAATAAGTGCTTTAATTGAACTTGATGATTCTAACTGTGTATGAGGTTTCTTATTTATTATCTCTCTGGATGTAGGTTAATGCCTCGTTCGCCTTCTTCCAGAAGTTGCGCGAGCGGAAGGATTTGGTGGATGCAATGGGCGAGGAGCTTCGCCAACAGGCTGATGCGTTGGCGTATGGCTGCGGGAATTTTTTACACCAAGCATCGGGCCAACCTTCCAGCGTCAGCCTGGGAATGGGTTATCCGGGGTGGCAGCCCCCATATGTGAGCGAGGGATACACCGATCCCTCGGGACAGACTTCGGGAGTGAGCCAGGGATATGGTGGTCCCTCTGTGCCGGGAATGGGTGGTGATTGGGGACAGCCAAGCACCATGGGCCAGGCTCAAGCGCCGTGGGAAGACTACAGTGTGCCCTCCTTCTCTTTGCTATTGGACTCGGAACCCCAACCCTTCTCTCAGAGTCAAGTCACGCAAGACTGGGGTTTCGGACACATCAGTCTGTCGGAGACACTGCCTATTGTCCCATGGGCAGGACCATCTACTGCCAAAGGAGGGCAATATCCCCCGGTCGACCCCCCGGAAGGAGTGCAATATCCCCCCGTCGACCCCCGAGGGCAATATCGCAAAGGGCATCCAGTGAAGCCCCTAAAGCCGCATAAATGCCAAATAATCAGAGAGCGTTATTTTAGCGGCTTCCCCCGGGACAAAGCGTTGTATAGTGTGAATCATCCGGAGGGCATGGATTACACTTGCGAGTGGGGAGAAATGGCCTCCCTGGCTCCGGGTAGTTGGTTAGACAACGGTGTCATCTCCACATACGTGGAGATTCTGAAGGAAAGGGGTCGGGAGCGGCTGAACGAGTACCCGGCCATTTTTTTGGTTGATGCCTTTTTTCATAGCCTCCTAGTGTCTGAATGGCATGAGTGGGTCGAGCAAAGGCGGAAGAAAAAGTTGGGCCAGTGGAGACCGTCCGCTAACCTACGAGCGTATCTTGCTAGGGATAGTCCAGTGAGCGCAAGTGTTGCCGACGTGTTTCTAATCCCATTTTTAGGGGAAAGCCACTGGTACTTGGTTTGCTATGAACCGGTGGAGAAAATCGTATCGGTGATCGACAGTCTCCACGACGATACCGCCTTTATGCCTGTGCTGCAGATGTACAAAGCCCAGTTGGATTCAATGGTAATATTACGATTGTTGTTTAACAGTTATTGTAACTTGGCATAAATGTTAACTCGTGTCTTACGCCGTTTTATGTTTCTTGCAGAATATATTTTGTGCAATGGTCAATGGTGTCCGTGGTAACCCTGTACCGGCGCGGCCAAAGCTCGATTGGCGACTGAAGAAGAGGAGGCCCAAGCAACGTAACACTTCGGATTGCGGCGTTTTCCTTTGCATGTACATGGATTACATTTGCCGGTCCGAGAGCCTCAAGGCGGCGGTGTGGAGCCAAGCAGAAGTAGACACCTTTAGATATAGAATGGCTTGGCAAATTATGAAAGGTCGGCCTAGAGCGGTTACGTATATTGTAAATCCGGCAAATGCCGAGAATCCCTCCCAACATGATTCCCCCCGTTGACATTGTACCATTACACTTTATTTTTTTTAATAAACTATGAATATTTAGAAAGCTCTCATTGATTTGTGTTGAAGATTATTGATTGATTGTTTTGTCTGATTTCCGTTGAAGATGATTTGAGTTTGGTTTTTTTGGCTCTCATTGAGAATGATTGAAAAGCAAAATCTGTCCGTTAGACAATGTCGCGGACAGTGGGGGAAGTGAATTTTCTAAGTGTTGGGTTAAGACAATCTGCTGGTCTGTCCGCTAGACAATGTCGCGAACGATGGGGGAGGGGAAAATTTTTGAAGTGTTGATATAAGGCATTCTGCTGGACCGTCCGCGACATTGTCTAGCGGACGGTGGGGGTGGGTAAAATTTTCCAAGAGTGGATATAAGGCATTCTGCTGGACCGTCCGCTAGACAATGTCGCGGACGGTGGGGGTGGGGAATAAGGCATTTTGCTGGCCCGTCCGCTAGATAATGTCACGAACGGTGGGGGTGGGGAAAATTTTCCAAGTGTTGATATAAGGCATTCTGCTGGCCCGTCCGCTAGACAATATCGCGGACGGTGGGGGTGGGTAAAATTTTCCAAGTGTTGATATAAGGCATTCTGCTGGCCCGTTCGCTAGACAATGTCGCGGATGGTGGGGGTGAGGAAAATTTTCCAAGTGTTGATATAAGGCATTCTGCTGGACCGTCCACTAGACAATGTCGCGGACGGTGGGGGTGGGGAAAATTTTCCAAGTGTTGATATAAG
This sequence comes from Escallonia herrerae, assembly GCA_033070095.1. Lineage (NCBI taxonomy): Eukaryota > Viridiplantae > Streptophyta > Magnoliopsida > Escalloniales > Escalloniaceae > Escallonia > Escallonia herrerae. The sequence continues at coordinate 79,472 of JAVXUP010001983.1, read as the reverse complement.
GCATTCTGCTGGCCCGTCCGCTAGACAATGTCGCGGACGGTGGGGGTGGGTAAAATTTTCCAAGTGTTGATATAAGGCATTCTGCTGGACCGTCCGCTAGACAATGTCGCGGACGGTGGGGGTGGGGAAAATTTTCCAAGTGTTGATATAAGGCATTTTGCTGGCCCGTCCGCTAGACAATGTCGCGGACGGTGGGGGTGGGGAAAATTTTCCAAGTGTTGATATAACGCATTCTGCTGGCCCGTCCGCTAGACAATGTCGCGGACGGTGGGGGTGGGGAAAATTTTCCAAGTGTTGATAAAGGCATTCTGCTGGCCCGTCCACTAGACAATGTCGCGGACGGTGGGGGACAGTTTCCAAGTGTTGGGGTAAAACATTCTGCTGGTCTGTCCGCTACACAATGTGGCGGACAATGGGGGAAGTGAAAATTTTCTAAGTGTTGTGTTAAGACATTCTGCTGGTTCGTCCGCTACACAATGTAACGGACAGTGGGGGAAGTGAAAATTTTTTAAGTGTTGGGTTAAGACAATGTAGCGTTATGCAGTTTTAATAAATTGGCGTCCGAAGACTTGTTTTAGCGACGGAATCAACAATCTCAATATCGATAAACAATAAATAACGTATGATTCACAATCAACGATCTCAATATATTGAGGGTATCTCAAACGGCACAATTAAGCGAGAAAAAATTTGGAAACATAATGAACATGTATACAATAAATTTGGTTATTATTAATAAATTAAGGTTCACATTGGGGGAAATAAATTTTTTCACAAGCGCTCCGATCAAAGATTACAACTTGAAAATCCCACCACCCAAGGTGTTCAAACACTACAAAGTCCCCGAGTTCGAGGCCATGCTGGCGTACGAAGACGTTCCAACCCTCTGCGAATTGCTTTTTTTGGGGTCGGCCGGGCTTCAGCTTGATTTCAACCTGCCAGGCCCCCTTGCGGCTATATAATCTTGAACTGTCATGAATTGTTGTAAATTGATTGGTAAAGGCTTCCGGTATGTCCTAACAAACACAATACAAAAAATAGGTTAGTTTTTAACCAAAAGATCAAACTTTTAACACACGAAAATACAGAGAAAGAGGGATGGGCTACAAGTTCATTCTCAAATCCCGGCATCATGACTTTGAAAAAGTGTTTGCCTGCTAGGTGCAAGTTGCCAATAAAATCGTAGGTGGTCTCCGATCCAGAAGCCATCGAGGTCGGCGATGAGGGGAGGACGGTGGTGTCGCCGGAGATGTGGGTCGCCGTAGATGGGGTAGCGGCTTGGGTTAGATGTTCGAGAGAGAGAGAGAGAGAGAATATAGCGGACTGATAAAAGCTGATTGCCCGTTTTGATTAATATATACAATAGGATAGAGGTCCGCTACATTGTATAGCGGACATAAATGATGACCAAAAAATTAGGACTATGCATATCCGTCCGCTACATCAGAAATCGCTACATCAGAAAAAATAATTTCAATATTCGGTTGAAAAATTATTAGAAAAAATTATTACAAATGTCAAACTTATATAAAAATTATTACAAATGTCAAACTTATATAAAAATTATTACAAATGTCAAACTTATATAAAAATTATTACAAATGTCAAACTTATATAAAAATTATTACAAATGTCAAACTTATATAAAAATTATTACAAATGTCAAACTTATACAAAAAATTAAAGGTCCACTGCAGCTTGTCCGTCCTCATCTTCGGCGTCATCTTCTGCCCCATCTTGCAAACCCCCGGGACTTATCCCCAGTGCCTTGTAATGGTTCCGCTTGTCGTGGTCGGTCATTTTGTTGCACAATGCACACCTTCGCAGCTTTTTAGGTTGAGTTGCCGTTTCAATTGAGCTTTTCATCCGCGTAGATCTCTTGCGGCCTTTCGTTTGCGATATAATTGGATCCAACGGCCGGATATCATTGTCGCCTTCCTCCCCCGGCTCGTCATCTTCGGATTCCGTCGTAGGCTCGGTGTCAACCGCATTGCTGACTGAAGCTGCTTCCAACTGGTCGACGATGGGCTCTTGCTGCTGAGCTACCTCGAGGAGATGTTTATAACCGACCATTGTAGCAGCAGCCTTTACGGACAAACGGGTGAACATCGTCACCAGATGATTATACCGCAACGTCTCTGATTCTTCAAAGTCAGTATACGGGTGCTCCGGAAAGGAAATGGTACCGTGCAACCTGTTTGCACCTTTCGTCCACCGTGGCAAGACGTATTTATCGGGGATTGTCCTGATATTCTTCTGGGTGAAAAACCGCAGAATGTGTCTACACAGGATGCCATGGAACTCAAACTTCTTGCAAACACATGTCACCGAGTCCGTCAATGTGTCATGGCTCACCGTATAAATTCTGCGCAGCTTCTCAGGGACGAGGTCATTCACGAGCGAATAAACCTTGTACTCACGCGTAGACATTTCTGCCACCTTGTTTATACTGTATCGTCCCGATTTTCGCAGCTCTACTTGGTATAGCAAGAAGATCTCCTTCGTATAGACTTTGGCACCGTTCAGCTCCAGCGGGGTCTCTAGCAACCTTCTCCTTTGTTTGTACGTTGTTGCAAAGTCGGCAGCCCTTTCTTTTACGAACAACGAAGCTACCGCTTTTTGTGCGGATGCAACGAAAGTCTTCAAATTGGTAGCTGTACCCACATAACTATCGAACGTGGCATTCATAGATTCACTCCTGCCCGTCGTTTTCATGCCCGCTGAAAAATACCTCCTCGTGTAAACGCCAATCCATTGCTCTTTGCGCTCGTACAAGTGCTGGAGCCACTCGTTGTCTTGCAATGAGTAATCCCGAACAAGCTTTTCCCACCTCTCCTCGAATTCCTCAATCGTTAATGACTTGGTAATGCACTTGTCAAAATCCTGTTTAAAGTCTGGATACTTTGCGTACACGTGATGCAGACGTTCAGGGTATTTGTTGCTTATGTGCCAAGTGCACAAGTTGTGCCGGGTGTCTGGGAAGACGGTCGCAATAGCCTTCTTCATTGCCAAATCTTGATCGGTGATGATCACTTTGGGTGCTTTGAAGTTCATTGCTTCCAGCCACGTCCTAAACAACCATACAAAAGAACCCTCGCTCTCGTCCCTTAACAAGGCGAACCCGAACAGGATGGAGTGATAATGATGATTGACGCCGGTGAAAGGAGCGAACGGCATCGAGTACTTGTTGGTACGGTATGTGGTGTCGAAAGTCACGACATCCCCAAAATGCTTATAAGCTAGCCTCGAACGACCGTCGACCCAAAAAATTGTACTAACTCGATGCTCGTCGTCAAGTTTATAGTCGAAGGTAAACTGCGGGTCCTCCATCTGCATCCGTTTCAATAGGCTCATTGTCGATTGCGCATCATTGAGGTCATACGCGGCTCGTCTATGGGTTCGGACCGCGTTACGAACGTCTGTCGTGTTAAAGTTTAAATTTTGAATTCCCCCAGCCTGTTCAGCAAGAACATTAACAATCTCAGTAGGTCCAATTCGCGCATTGCTCATTGTGTGAATTAGGCTCCTCGCGACCTTACCCATCTTCTTGTGTTGATGCATCTGACTCACCTTAGAAGGAGTTACTAACGGGTGATTGTGTGCCAGTTCCAGGCTGGTAATAAGCCAATGATCATGATTGGCTTTGTAGCTTACGAACATCTTGACCTGGCAATTTGTGCGCTCAAAGCAGTCCCGTCTTCTACGCGAATATCCTATTTCGTCATCACTGTCATCATTGCCTACGCGTGTCTCATTTTGCTGTGGATTTCTGCCCCTATGACACTCGTATAAGCGAGAGCATATCTTTTTTGTTACGTTGCTTGTTCTTGTAGTCTTTATTCTAATGCCAAAACCAACCCTCAATGAATACGCTCGAAAACATTCTTCAGCTTCTTCCAATGTTTGAAACGTTCGTCCTAGATACGGATCACTAGCATCTACGGGGACGTTGGAGCTCGACACGAAATCAGACATTGTGAAACAAGACCTGTGTAGAAATAGACTACGCTTAACAATCAAATGGCATTTCTAACTGAAAATATTACCTAAAAATTACCTTGGCGAATAGACCAATTTAGGATGACAAACATACCGTATGCATAACCCCTGAAAGTGTCTCCAAATTAACAATTATTAATTTACTGAACATAACAAATCAAAATTACTAAGATAAATAGACGAATTCATCATGCCAAAAAATCGAATTAAACTATAATTTTATTTAGAGTTAACAAATTACACCTTTTTTATGAACATCATGTCTAGAACATCACAAATTGAAGAATAGAGTGACAAATTTCTAGAACATAAAAAAAAATCTATACGTTTTTGTCCGAACAAAATAAAATTATATTTTACCATTCAATCCATAAAGAAAACTTCACCATTCGCAAACTTACCTTACTTGAGTGAAGCTAAGTTTTACTCGAAGCTTGAAGGGAGCAGAAAATTGTAGCGAGTCCGAAGGAGGAGAAGAAAATTGTAGCCGAAGGAGCTTGAGGAATTCCGACAACCCGTCGTGTGTAGAAATAAAGGTACAAACACGTGGTAATGTGTCAGCTGTGTCAGTCGTCCGCTACACTGTCTAGCGGATGACATTTTGGCTGTCAACGTGGGCCCAATTATGTACTCCGCTAGACAGTGTAGCGGAGGGGGTGGAGGGGCAAAATGGTAAAAAGGATGGTCCGCTACACTGTGTAGCGGACTGCTGACAGCGCCGCAAAAATACGCGATCTGGGTCGTCCATCCCGAAGGGATGGACGGTCAGATCGCGCTAGCAAGATCTCCCATTTTGCTAGCGCTATCAACGGATCAGCTCCCATATATATATATATATATATATATATATATATATATATATATATATATAGCCCGATGTCTCTGGCAGCCACCCAAAGAGAGAAAAAAAGAGGGGTTCCTCCAAGCCGACGTACACTTCACCTAGAGAGAGAGAGAGAGAACGAGCTGGGGGAGAAGAGAGAGATTCAGAGAGAGAAGAAGGGACGAGATCGGAGGGATCTTTTTCCGGCAACTTTTTCGGTAAGATCTTCATCTTTTTCCAACTGTCATTTATAGTTTACAGATTTAGTAATGGGTTGATGGGTGCTTGAGGTATATTTGTTAAATGGGTTTTTGAGAGACAGCAGTCCCTGTGAGTGCCATGTTGTGTGGGTTGGTTTGAGTGGAATCAGTAGGTTCGATGTATAGTGTTGCCAAGAGAAAGAGCGGGTTGCGGGCTGTAGAGAGAGTGAGAGTAAGGGTGCAGCTGTGCCATGTGCTGTGTGCATAATCGTGTTTGTGTGTACAAGGGCAACTGGGTAATGGAGTGTACAGTGAAATGAAAGAAGCAGGGACATGGGCATGGCTGCCATGGCCATGTTTGTACGTGGGTTTACAATTGCTGTGGGTGTGGGGAGATCTTCATTTAGAGTGCCATGTATATAATGTGTGTGCATATGTTTAAGTGTGTGTATTGGTGTGTAACCTGGGTGTGCAAGTGCTAGTTTGGGACTGGATGAAGCTGTCGTAAAGCAGCTGGGTATGGAAGTGTGCAAGAGTCGGGTGTGCAGGTGTGATAGTGTGTGTTTAGTGCAGTGTGTGTGAGTGAGTGAAATGGGTACAAAAAGGGGAAGATAATGGGGAGTACCCGTGTGTTGCTAAGTATATAGGTGTGTGTTTGGATGAGTGCCGTGAATTGTGAATGAGCTTGTGTGAGTGCCGTGTAGATGTGGTGGGTAAAAACTGTGTGGCAGTGTGTAGGAGGAGATAAATGGAATGGAGACAGCCATGTGTGCTGAGTGATGTGTGTGTGTGTGTGTGTGTGTGTAATTGTTTAAATGTGGGTATAGTGTATCTAAAGTGTCAGAACTAGAGTAGTTGAGTTAATGGTGGTTATCTTTGTGAACCTGTGTAAGTGGAAAAGGAGATGGGTGCTGGTGTGTATAGTGTAGTGAGGTGAGAGTATATAGCGTACACCCCAAGTCACAGCCCAGGCCTTCATCACCCAAAAATCTAAGTATTGGAGTCATAGGGCTCCATCTCCTGACCCTTTACTTTTTTACCTGGTCTATCCTCTCCTTGGGGGTTCCCTTGCCTCACCCTTTGGCCTCTCATCTTCCTGGGGCTCTTTGTCTCACCCTTAGTCTATCCCCTCTTTGGACGCTCCCTGCCTTACTTATTGGCCTCTACTCTCATTGGTAACCACCTGTCACCCTTTTCTTTCTCATGTCCTTAGAGCTACATGCTCCATGACCTTTGTCGCTCGCTTGAGCGTTAGGATGCTTGATTGTTCCCAATTGCCCGACGCTCAACCTCGTCAAAGCACCATCTCTGGGTACTTGCATCAGATACAACACTAGACACTACGACTGAGGACCAGGACATCCAACCGTTCCCAAGTGCTGTCTCTACACTACGTGATCTTGGCACTATGCCTGTCACCATGCTCGAACACCACGATGCCTGAGTGTTGCCTTCTTCTATACGTGCTCTGCCAGTACTCCTTCCCACGGTCGTCCCATGCGCTGTCACTATATCATGTGCTCCTACATAAAACTTAGTTACCATGCTGCCATCAACATTAAGGAGCACCCGGCACATTACACAACCCATTGCCCCCATGTGCCACACCACTTATACAATCACACCCAATTAGTACTCTGTCACATTGCCATGCCCCCGATGTTGGTCCATCTATTCCCTACAAGATTGCACTGCGCCTTGGTCATGAAACATGCTCTGACTCACTCTCTAGAGTTTGTAGCATTCTTAGGATATACGGCTCCTCTGGGACACTACCTCAGGGAGATCTGAGTGCTCTGACATTAGGACTCCCTTCCTACTAGGTAGGCCACTCCTATGGGACACTACCTCAGCCTATCTAGTAAGAGACTATTCTGAAATACTATATTGGCAATCTCTAAGTGCTCTGACACAAGGAATCATTACGGATAAGCGATTCCTCCGAAACATTATCTCTGCCAGGGAGCTCCGATTTACTCTGGCATGAGGATTTCCCTCCTTGTAGGTAGGCGACTACTTTGAGATACTAACAACCTTAGCCCGTTAGGTAGGATAGTCCTCCAGGACAATACCTTGGCATGCTTCGAGTGCTCCGGCACAAAGACTCATGGAAGGATAGATGACTCCCTCGGTAAACTATCTCCATTAGGGAGCTTTGAGTGCTCTGGCATAAGGACTCCCCTCCCACCAAGTTAGTGACTCCTCCAAGATACTTCATTTGCGTGTTTAGTAGGTGATTCTTCTGGGACACTATCTCGGCGGGTCAAGTAGGTGACTCCTCCAGGACATTATCTCGCCAAGGTGTTTGTTTAACTAGTCTATGTGCTCTGGCACTGGGGGCTCTTGATTGGCACCCCTACAGATTATGACCCCTGGGTCACTCCAATACGGGAGTAGGTCTCCAGAGGGTATTTTATGACTAATTTGCCAGGTAGTTGGGCTTTAGGTCTTCCACATCATCATTAGGTTCTCTTTGTCTTTCTACACCCTATTGGACTTAGTCAGGGATTTTGGGTGTTGACTAGATCAAGGGATTCTCTGGCCACATCAGCGCTGTGTAAGCTTATCTTTCTAGACATATAGAGTGAAGTTGTGTGAGGTAGGCTAGATGAATGAATGATCTCATGGTCCGTCAAGCACTAGCATTTATGGACCCCTCAGTGAGGTGTTACCCTTATAGAGTTATCCCCATCACTTTTCCAACCTCCATAAATAGTGAACTTGAGAACTCATTTTCAAAAGAATATAACTCAATTCACATTTTCATTTTCTCACTCTAGAACTCCAGAGCAAGAAAATTCTAGAGAGAAAAACACTTTTGGACTTCAAACGATGATTTTAGACCTCGACTCTGGACTCAATCAATAAAATAGTGATTGTCGTTATGTATTCACCCCGCGCCTCCCCCCTCACAGAACTGCCAATCATCAAGCTCTTGTCTGGAAAGCCTTGGTCTCTACTCTTGTTTCGTCCTTACTATATCCTACATTAGCATACTTGACTTCTAACCGGGACTGAACCCCTTATGGCACCTCCACATGTACTGCGAACCCACTTTCTTAGCATCATTTACTACTACTAGCTTTTGCCTTTTGCATCTGAAATATGTAGCCTTCAAGGAGCTAACCAATATTTTTTTGTGTATCTAGACAGTCTATAGTGGCATACTTTGTTGCTGATGAAAAGTGTTTATGAGTTGTAGCAAACTAGATTTCTCTTGAAGTTAATACTATAAAGAGATAAGTACCCTATTTAACGCACTATCTTATTTGTTAGAAACTTCAAGGTGATGAATGTTGTAATCTAATTGGTCAAAGCACCTCATACATATAATTAAGTGATGTATTTGAATGGCTTAATCACATCATTATGTCATACTAAATGACAATTACAACAATAATATGATGCATATTTGCTTTTATGCTTTCAATAAGGATGGCATCCTAGAGTACAAAGAAAATAGTCGTTATTACCTTGTATATGTTCCGGGATTTAGTTGTAAAAGCTTTAATATTTAGTCAAGCTACTATATTCAGCGAAATTAGCTTTATTTGTCGATATTGTTCAATTTAAATAGCATTTAATTGTAGAAAAATGCTATTTCCACCCACTTTATATGCTTTTTATCCTTTTGTCAAATGCATTTTAGCAATAAGTGTTAACATTTTAGCTGCAACGAAGAGGATGGAATAGCCTACTTTTGGTTGTATTGTTAATAGTATGATTTAAAAAGTTGTTTAACGTGAAGGACCACATTTTTGCGAAGCTGCATTTGCTTGAAGTTGCATTTAGGTATGAAATTTTTTTACGTATTTTGATACAATTTAAAAAAAGTATTTTGTTACATACTTTGCCCCCTAAATAAACCCCTTGAGGTCCGGCCCTGCACTTGATTTCATTTTCTTTACTTCAGTTCATGCTATCTTTAATATTTTATGCAATTTCTTTCAGATCGTATGTACTACTTTCAGTTAGTTTACTAGCGTTCCCTACCCCCCCCCCCTCTTTTCAGCGATTTTGTGCTCCTTTTTTGCTTACTTACTACTATCAGGCTCATATTCATCTAACTTCATGGTCATATTAGATATTTCATTCATTTCCTTTTCGTAGCACATAGATTATACCGAAGTTGTTCACATTTAGGTTCATGTTCATCAACCGATAGACACTAACACCGTTGCAGGTATGTTTTTTTTTTCTTCTCATTATTTGGTTCATTTCGTTGATGTTCATTAGACTTTAATTTGCCTCTTCCTCTAACGTAACTCAACAAGAAATTTCCATACTTGTCCAATTTCTAATAAATCAAGATAACAAGACATTTACCGAGGAAGCAGAAGCCCTTTTGAATAAAGTTGTTCAAGAAGAGATGGAACACTTTAAACTTCAACATTCGTATCTAATATGATTATCAAACTAGTTTTTTAGTAGTATGAATAAATACTTTGGGGAACACGTGGCACCTTTCTAGTTGTAATTAAATATTTATTCCAGAATATGTAAATAACATGTGGAATCTAATATTGACACACAATCAATCATTTAGGATCTATACTTGAATACAAGCACACCAAAATCTAGCTAGATATATATTAGAACTCTTAAAGCCTTAATGTAAGGGTCGATTGGCGCACATGCAAAACATATCTCAACATATTATAACATTGCAAATTGACACACCAACAAAAAAAAATTGTTTTTTTTTACCTCATCATATTGCATAGTTAGCAAAAGTTCATTCCTATAAATTTATTGAAGAAAAAATAGGGTTTGCAAAAAGATCTCAGAATTTAGTGAAGGTATTTTGGTCAAATGACCTTCCTTCAATGTTTAGGGTTTGCAAAAAGCTCAATCATGTTTAGGTAAAGGTGTCAAAGGGCCGGGTCTGACGTAAAAACGGGCCAGGGCCCAGCTAGAAAGGGTGGAATCGGGTCGGGCAGGGCCAGATTAATGGGATATCTAAACCCAGTCCAATCCTTGGCCCTAGGCCCAATATTTAGGGCCGAGCCCGGGTCCTTTTTTTTTTTCAACTTCTTGTTATTCAAAGTAAAGACTTGCATTGCAGTAATTTTTTGTTCGTAATGGAGTATAAAATTTGTACATGTAGTAAAATGTGTGTATACAAGCAAAGCAACTAAAAATGCCTAAACACGCACACATATATAGTAATATGTGAGTATACAATAATATTTCTAGCATTCAAATATTCAAATTGATAGAGTTAAATTAAAGATAAAATTTTTCATAGGCCCTCCTCCTTTTATCCGGGCTTGAGACCGGCTGCTTGTAAACAAACAGGCGAAGTTATCAAATTTTTTTTATATAAAAAATATCTATCTTGCTTGTAAAAACTTATTTATATATATATATATATATATATATATATATATATATATAATCTATATTTTGTGAAAAATTTTATTTTAAAAACTTGATAAAAGGAAAATAAAAAGAAATTACCTAATCATCCAGAAGTACTTCAATATCCGAGTCACTGCTCTTCCTATCATCAATCGGTTTATCTTGCTCGCGGTATTTCGCATCAAGATAATCCTTCCAACATACACATAGCTCGAGCGACTCGGGGTTAAGACGACTCCTCCTGTCATCCAAAATCCTCCCGCTCGCTGAAAATGCCGACTCTGAAGCAACCGTGGAGGCTTGCACTGGCAGTACATCCCGTGCAATTTGGGATAAAGTTTTATACATGTTTTGATTTTGTTTCCAAAAATTTAACAAATTAAAATTAACCTGTTCTTGCATTGATAAATCAGAATAATGATCAGTATTTGAATATACACCAATCTCATTAAAAGAGAAAAAAGTAGACGAACCTGCCGAATTAGAAGTACCTTCACCTGGTAGTTGTCTTGCTACTAGATGTTCAAAGCCCTTAAGGTATGGCGCATAATACCTCTCAACAGTTGATGATGAAGCTCGCCCGCGCACGTCAGCAGAATTACGATAGAGGTTGAACAATTCTCAAATGTCTTGCTCACTTTCGCTGTGAGTGCGGTTGTGTCTCTTCTGTGTAGCACATTAATTTCGATATCTCTTGTATCGAGACGTTCACGCCATGCAACTTTAACCTAGGATCTAAACAAGTAGCCACAGCAAAAATAACAGGCAGTTTCTCCAATATTTATTAAACTTTTTATCCATCACTTTTACTATTTCCTAAAAGGGTCCTATATATCTCCATTTTGTTAACATTGTAGCCATCTTGAGAATTTCTATTACAGGAGAGGATACGTACCAGACAATAAATTGGTAGACGTGTAACATACCTCCAAAAATTCAGCTAGGTATGTGGCCATCTGCCATTCCTCTTGAGTTGGCAAGCCGGCTGGGAACGTGGTTAGTAGAAAATGCGTATAGACTTCTTTGTATGCCAGAATGTGTAAAAGCATATGGTATGTAGAGTTCCACCTGTGGACCACATCTGTAACTGCTCTCCTGCGAGGCATATTATATTGAACACACAACGTTTTAAATTGTTGTGTTCTCGGACTCGAACTATTAACATACGCTGTCATACCCCTCATTTTGAGAAGAATATCTCCTGCAGCAGCTAAACCATCTTGAACAATTAAATTAATTATATGACAAACACAACGAACATGAAATAATTCACCAGAAAGTACAGGTTGGAAGCTCTCCTTTAAAGTTGCAACAACAACTTTATTGTTAGAAGCATTATCAAAACTAATACTCATAATCTTATTCTTTAATTTAAACGTGGTACATGCTTTTAATATAATAGTAGCAATGTTCATTCCATCATGCGGAAAAAGAAAAGAGTTCGAAAGCGATGATTCGTTGGCCATCACACAAGCATAACTAAAAACAGGGATATCCAAATATCAGAAGTAAGACTAACTTTACCGTTAAAATTATCGAAATAATCGATCAGGCGTGCTTTAGCAGCATTATACTGTCGGAGTGCATCGGATCTAGTTGTGTTTCTATGAACCTTTTTGTACAAAGGTTGAACGTATGTGTTCATATATCTAGAGTGCTTAGCATTATCGGCAAAAGAAAAGGCTTGTTCATCGTGAATAACAAATTCAGCGAGACCGTCTCTTTGCTCTCGCTGATTATAAACAAATAACTTACCGTCAAAAGATAACTGCGTTTGGGTAGGTTCGACGTGGCCTTGTCGAGGTGCACACTGAGGGTAATGCCTGTTAAGATGTCCATTACCACTACCAGACGAAAATAATTTAGCACAGTACTTACATCGAGCTTTTCGGATGCCGTCCACCATAACTTCATCAAAATGATTCCAACACTCGGCTTTCTTTTTTTCTCCTTTTGGACTTCTGGCTCATTACCGGAGGATTGCTCGGCCCTTCTCATCATGACCGCTCATCGGGTTAAGATTATGCCACGAAGTAGTAGCTTCGCCAACCGAGCTGCGTCCTTGACTATAATGCGGGGTATCTTGTGAAGGCGTGTATTCAAGATCTGAAATGTTTTGATTGAACTCCCAATTGGCTTGGGTATCTATCATACAGCCTGTACTCATTCGTCCAGGAACGAATGGTTGTGGTGGTGCTTGGATTGGTGTTTGTGATGGCCGTGGTGGTGGTGGTGCTTGTGCTGGTGGTGGTGTTTTTCGTGATGATGATCAACGCTTCAGTTTTTTCAGTAATCCAGCCATATTGGACGCTAAACTTTTTTACTATATTGAAAAATAAAACTAATAAGAGTAACTAAATGCACAAGAATAAGAGCAATATTTAGTAATTAGAAATAACAATTAAAAAGAATTAAAGAGTAACAAATGAATAAGAGTAATTAGTAATTCAAAATTGGAGAGGGTTAGTAATTAAAAAGAATTTGGTAATAGTAATTAATAAATAAGAATTCACTAATTACTAATTAGTAAACAAAAGAATTAGAGAGTAACAAATGAATAAGAAGAGTAGTTAGTAATTAGAATTTAGCAAGAGTAGTAATTAGTAAACAAGAGTAGTAATTGGAGAGGAAAATAGTAGTAAAGCTTGTAAAAATATAGAATGTTTAGATAAGAAAGAGTAAGAAGATTGGTGTGAAAATTTTGAAAGAAAGGGTGTGAATTTATAGATTTTTGAAAGTCTACAAAAGACCAAAATGCCCTTAAAACTAGCCTTTTATAGTTGTTGGGGAGCGTAAAACCTTAAAAGAGTTGGAAAAATTAAGTTGAACCAAAATACCCCCAAACTAGCCGTTATATTGGTGGGGGGGGGGGTAAAAGTGGAATTTAGGGAAATAAGGGGAAATATGGCCGTTGGGAGAAAAGGGGGAAAATTTTGTTTGAAAATCCGTGGGGCCAACCCACTTTAAGGCCAGAAAAACCATGCCTAAAACCGGGCCAAAAAAAGGCCGAAATTCGGGTTAGTCCTAAAAATCGGTCAGGGCCTAAAAAACAGGCCAGTTTCGAGGCAGCCTATTTCTTAGGGCCTGACCCGGGCTTTTTAAGGCCGGGCGGGGCCTGAATAATTTCGGGGAATGCTTCGGCTTAGTTCAAACCCTGGCCCAAAGCCCTTAATTATCGGGCCATCACTGTTCACATACAGGGCCGGACCGGCCTGGGCCAAAAACTGGCCGGGTCGGGCCAGGCGCAGGCCACCCGACCCTTTTGACAACTCTATGTTTAGGGTTTGCATAAAATTCCTCAATATCTAGCATTTTACAAACCACCAACGAATTTAGAATTTTAATTTCCATAAATTTTATTCCTTAACTGCGTGTGTGCATGATTCTCTTTATGTTGTATGTGACTCTTTGTGTGGGGTCCTGAGCGTGTGGCCATGTGGGTATGGGTGGAGGTGTTGGTGTGATTATTATTTTATTGAGAAAATAGGAGATATTTTATTTATATAGCAAAAGGTTGAGTCACACATCGTGGGTTGACTCTCTCACTAACATCATTATGCAGGAGTTTCGACAAAAAGATCAACGCATGCTTTCAAAGATGATATGCATGTCGCTGATCACATACTTGCTTGGCCATTTGGTCCGCAAAAGTTTGTTTCCTTATATGCATAAGAAACGTGAACCTGCCAAGTACGTCTAAGTAGAGCCTTGCAATCAATAATTAAGATGTCAAATAACGGGGTGGGGGTTATATCAGGTAAGTGATAATGGACCACAATCATATCATCGGCTTTGGGTAAAATTTTGCATGGTTGTTTTTCATTGTGAGACTTAGACCATCACGTATAGCCCACCATTTAGTGATTGTTTGTGTTGAATTAGTTTGAAAGCATCCTCTTTTTCGTATATATTATTTTGCAAACTTATCCCTTAACATTTCAGTTATATTTTTATACGCTGGAATAAAGTTACCTGACCAAAATGCCCTTCCACTTAAAAGTGAAACTCACACAATTACCCTCCACCCAAAAAAAATGATTCGGCATTACATTGGGTAAGAAAATGCTATTTGTTGAGGCGCTATTATGCAAACATGTCATATGTTAAGTTAAGTTTAGTCACTTAACTCAAAGTCTAGTTGAAATATAGAGTTCACATTCTCCACTGCCCTTTTGTTATTCTTATGATAAGTCACTTAGGACAATGAGGTTCCTTAACACCAAGGTTCTTGTTCGTTCATACCTATTTTCAATATGTTTAGGTAATAGGAAAAACTCTAAGTTAGCAGTTCGATAATTTCAGACGAATGCAATTATCAATGAACGCTCAAAATTGTTCCACTACAAGAAAAAAGACTTTTAGCGATGGGGAGGCGACGGACACACCGTCACTAAAAGTCTATTGCCTACAACCCCGTCTCTGAAAATTTTGTGACGGATTTTTTCAATCTGTCGCCTAAAGTCCATCTTCAACAACGGACGTACAAATACAAATTTTGACGGATTTTCCGTCGCTAATTCTATTTTTTTGTATTTTAATCTATTTTCTTTTTTTCAAAAATAATTTATTGCATAAAATATTTAGCGACGGAAAATGAGTCGTCAAAAGTTTTGACGATAGCTTTTTAGCGATGGATTATCCGTCGCTAAATATTTCATGATTTAACGATGGAAGTACCGTCGCTAGAAGTTTGTCGCTTTATATTCAAGCCACGGAATTTCCATCACTAAAGAATCATATATTTAAGCCACGAGAACGGGATACAAACAGTTAGGAGGCCGGGGAAGGGCTGATCAGGGGTCGGCGAGTCCCGAATCTGGAGCCTGCTGATCGTACTCGTCCACAGGTGCACTGGGAGGCGGATCCTGCTCTGCATGTCCAGCAACATTGCCCTGCATGTAAAGGCACGGACGCATTAATCTCGATAGCAATTGTATAAAGTGTTTACTCAACGTTTATAGTAATTGTACATGATTATTCGTCGCGATCATCCTATACACCTCTGTAGCAATGCGACGGATCTCGTCCTCTTATAACGATAGTCGCCCCACGATCGATGTCTGCGTTTGTGGAGGGGTAGCAGGGGGTGGGGACACTCCTGTCAATACACGTGGAGTACTACTGGGATGCCGTGTATGCAACCTTTCGCCTATTTATGACTCCCGATGTATCCAGCCATCGCTTCAATCCCTAGTACTCGTGTCTGTACTCATGGATGCTGATGGTTGTCCGGATTGCTGCCCAGACCCCCTGATGATTTGCTCGTACGAGGCCTGCAAAACAGTGATTTGACATTCAAAACATTAAGGCGACAAACATCAACAAAGGCAACAATTTAACAAACTAAGCAAATTAGATCATAACTTGCATCAATCTGCTGGGAAATATCTTAAACAAAGTCCCCCGCCTGGTGATCGTCCTTATCCTTCTTCCTCACGTGCGTTTCAGTGTACGTCAGGGCATAGACCTCATCCAGCGCCAGGTTTGAGTGCTTAATCACAATCTTGTGTCGAAGGATGTCGTGAGCCACCACCCCCCCCCCCCGTGTGCATGGGATCTTTTTCCTGTCTGTTCTCGCTCCTACTCTTACTCTTGGCCTCCCAGGATATATCAGTTCTCCACATACCAACCATCGCTCCCCATACTGCTGGCGATATCCATTGAAGGGGAAATCCCTTCCACTCCTCCATCGGGACACCCTCGGGCGCCATCTTCTACGCCTGCTGTCGTGTATCGTGCAGCGATCACCGATAATTTTTACCAATGTAGGCAAAAAAAGCCTGCTGCCCCAACGCATGTTGTTCAAGTGACTCAAACTCGAACCCCTCCTGCAAGGCATCCAATTACACAATCAATACAATTGATTTAAATATATATTATAATTAAACAAATAATGACTAACACAAACGGCTAAAAACCATACTAGCCACTCCTCCCATAAAGACTCCTTCATCGTGGCATCCTAGTCCTTCCAGTATAGCCGTGGCTTAAAGAATCGGCCTTTCATAAGGACGCCGATCTTCGTCTTCACCGGAGTCTCCAGGATCATAATAAAGAAAAACCATCGAATACATTAAACAAGTGGACAGTAATAAATATCGGAATTGAAGATTGCAAGTACTGCATTATGTAATTTTCTTACTTACTGGCCCTCCTGGGTGAGAGTAACTCTCTGTTTATGCTGGGGTCAATACGCACCCTGCATGTCGGTCCACGGCCTCGTCAAGATCCTGCAAAATCCTAACAGTAATACAGATCAAATATAATTTAAATATCATTTTAGCATTATAACCAAATGTCGTTATCCAATATACCTGAAGTATAACTCATATAAGAATGAGAACCAGCAGGCGTGTGGGAGGAATCGGACTGGGGCTGGGCCAGTGGCAAGGACTGGGATTAGGGCTACGGTTGTGGCTGGGGCTGGGACTGGGCCCTCGCCTGCTAGATGTGGGCACTATGTGCCTCATCACCAGCAGGCAATGACAAGGAAGGAGCCATCGGGGTTAACGCAGCTCGGAGTCCACCGCGACCACGGATGACCCGTAATCCGTCCATGTCTGACTTCCTGTAAAATAAGTCCAAATTAAAGAAATTAACACATACAAAACAATGTATAGTCCACATCATGTGTAATGCCTGGATTTTTTTATTTTTTTTAGCGTTAGTTTCAAATAAACAAAGGCAAACCACAAAATATCCAAAAGTCTCCCAATTGGATATTCAGAGCATCTAAGAAATAGTCTCCAAGAAACATCAATAAATGTCACACCGGATTAAAACAGTTACATTGACCTCAATTATTCCTACACGGGGCTCCAAAATAAAATCTAAAGCAAAATCTATTCGATAATAAATATAACAGGAAAATGATTCCCTAAAAAGCTTCTTACTTAGCCATGCCTTATAATCCTTTGCACAACTCCGAACACTGGCTGATAACCAGAAAGTAAAGGGGAGAGCACAAAGCCCAGTAAAGATAATCACACACACCCACCCACAGAGTACAAAGCACGCGATATCGATAATAGTTCTTGGAGTTGATAAAATACGATACCAAGGTGCATGGCGAATACCAAAACTAATGCACTAACTTTCAATTCAAAAATCAGATTAACAACAAGATCAAAGAAGTCATACCAGAGGACAATATGATTTCAAAGTAAGGAATTATCATATGTTGCCAAATTTGCAGCGAGTCAAAAGGTTTCGATGTGTCTAAAACAATATATTGTTAAGTTCAAAACGTTTCCATAAGTTCTGATAAGGATATCTTATATTTCAAAAAGACTCCAGCGAATTCAACAATACTTCAAATAAGTTCAAAAACTTCTTCAAATAGATCAGATATCAAAATTCAAATGTTCAATCAGGACAAGGACGAAGACCACGTGAGCCATTTAGAAATGTGTCACGCGTGCCATCACTGACACGTGAGACAAGGTTCAGAAATTAAAGATCGCGATCTCTAACTCATCCCACTGAGTTAGCCCACGTTCCAATCCACGTGAATAAGTCAGAAATAGATAAGTCACATACACTGTGACATGACTCGCCATATTATAAAAACATATATCGAATCAACTTAATAAATACCAAGAGTTCGAAGCCGAGAAGACAAAGTCATTCTCATTCACACGATTCTATGCAGAATAGTTTTATTCACGGGTTAACTTTGACAATGAAATCAAGGAATTCTAAGAATACTCAAAGCCTAAAGTTGAAGAGGACTCGTTACTATTTTCATAATGTCTAAGGTCATCAAAAATTGAAAAGAAACAAATAAGATGGAAAAAGTCAAAGCAAACTGATTTGCAGTGTCAAAAAGCAACATTTGCACCAACGAATAACTTTCAAACTGAATTTCAATCAAAAAATAGATGGATTCTGATAAAATACAAAACTAAGAAGTTTTAGAGGACTCTTTAAGGTTTCCATATTTTCTAGAATCATCAAAAACTAATGAGAAACAAAGGAGATAAAACAAATCGAATTGGGCTGATTTACAATGTCAAAAACAGAAAAGTCTACACTGACAAATAACTTTTAAACTCAATTTTGACCAAGAATCAAACGGATTCTGATAAAATCTTAAATTACAAAGTTGAATAAGACTCTTCAAGGATTTCAGAATGTCTAAGATCATTACAAACCAATGAGAAAAAAATAAGATACAATAAATCAAAGTTGACTGACCTGAATTGGCAAAAATATAAGCATAACAATGTTCAGGTCTATTTTTGAATATCGATCACTTGGAATGTTGGAAAATCGAAAACTACAAAGTTGTAGTACAGTATTTGAGGTTGTCAAAAAGTGTAAGGACACTAAAATTGGACAAGGAACAAAAAAGTTACGGACTCTTGAAGTTGCCTTGAAGATTTACAACAAAACGATCACGAATCAAAGTCAATAATCGAAAGTACAAAGAACAATTTAGCATAACGATCAAAAATGTAATTAGGGTTCTAAAGAATCAGTAGACCTCTTTAAATAATAAATCAATTAATGAATGGATCGATAATTAGAATTTAGATGAGGTAAATGTGTGAGAAAACCCTTACCTCATATGCGCAAATCAACTCCAAGTCTTAATATCCTCAAACAAATTATATCAGAAACCCTAATATAATAATACACAAAATTTCAATTAGACTCCATGAATCACAATAGCTTATGTATTTCTTATCACAAACCTCAATCCCAATATCAAAATAAGGTCTTACCTCAATGTAATGACCAAAATCTCAAGAGTGTTCTTCCTAGAGATTCTTTTGAGCCTCTTCTCAAGTTTGTAGTGCTCCTAGAGATTATAATACATAAGTCATTAGCCTAAATGAATGTAATCATAGTCCTAAAACAAAAAGAATTGCAAAGTACCCATTATGTCCCAAAATTCTCTAACTTTATAAATGGGTTAAACTAAAGCCCAAGATTAAATTGGGTCGTCTAATCCCAAAAGTATAACCCACTTTCTGAGAAGAAAAATTTAAATAGATTTTTAAGCCCACTATTTAATTCAAAATCACCATGCATTCTAATATGTACTTACACAAGCATACTAACAATAAAAAAAATATGGAGTGTTACATCATGTTACAATACTATATAAATGAATCGAGTATATATATAAACCGAGTATAAAAACACTATATGAATTGAGTACTAAAAGAATGCATGTTACAACAATACAAGTCAATCATATTCATTTTGGGAATCATCGCCATCATCATCGTCGAACTCGTTATCCTCTTCTTCCTGGGACTCGTCGTCCTCTTCATCGAGTAATTCTTCCTCTTCGTTAGTAGACTCAGCCTCATCATCTACAACACTTTCTACGTCTTTCGTGTCATCATCTACGACTTCCTTCCACTACATTAACTGTTGGTTAAAGAGGGAGATCGTCCTTCTTGTTGTTCACCTCAACAGGTACTAAGACAGGTGCTTGGTCGGCTTGAAATGTGTCTACCTCACTGTCATATGTCACGGGTAATTTCTTAGAATTGATAACTATATACCAATGAGATTTGGGATTTGTGACAACCTCCGCATAAAAGACTTGTGCAGCTTGACTACCGAACACAAATGACTCGTCTAATGCAAGTCTTGACTTAATATTGACATCTATAATCCCCTACGAGCTAACACGGATTCCTCTACCGCATGTGACATTAGACAATGTACACTTGAACATTATCAGACGGTTTTGAAAACCCAGATATGTTAGCTCAACAATCTCATCCAGCTCCTCGTAAAAGTCCATGCAATTCTCATCATAACTGTCACCGTTGACCAAGACTCCATTTTCTTGGATTTGTTTCGTCTAGTCATCATCTTTTACGTTAACTCTAACCCATTGATGATGTAGCCTCCAAGACAGGTTGCTTGTTTACTAGGGCCTTGAGCTAGTAATTTCAATAAGGAGGCTACTGGAGCATCGACTGATTGAATCTATTTTATAAGACGGTGAAAGTTAATAAACCACATATGGAGTGGTATATGAAACATAGTATATTTTGGTTAAAGACTTACACGTCTTTTGAACCACTCTACAAATTGCAATTTTCGATGAGAGTCAAGCCGATGACTGGACGAAACAAACCCAAAACAGTGGAGTCTTGGTCAACGACGACAATTATGATGAGAATTGCATGGACTTTTACGAGGAGCTGGATCAGATTGTTGAGCTAACATATCTAGATTTCCAAAACCGTCTGATAATGTTCAAGTGTACATGGTCTAATGTCACATGCGGTAAAGGAATCTGTGTTAGCTCGTAGGGAATTATAGATGTCAATATTAAATCAAGACTTGCATCAGACGAGTCATTTGTGTTTACTAGTTAACCCACTGATTCAATTATGTACAGTAATTATCTTAAGTCAGAAACTTACTTAACGAATGCTAAAACTTCATCACAATTTAGAAGGGCATATAGTGTTGCATCATTGTACTCTGCATCCGTTAGCCACCGAGTATAGGTTCATCCAAACGGACTACCTGACTGCTTGAATATAGACAATTGCCCTTCCAAATGTGTGCTAGCTCCGGGCTCATTTTGGCCTAGTTGATTTAACATTGTATCAACATCAAGCCCAAAATATTGGCTACAAAAGTTTACAAGCTCTTCCATTACATAAGCCTCAGTAATTGAGCCCTCAACACGAGCTTTATTACGGACTTTCTTCTTCAAATAAAACATGAACCTAGAAGTTTAACGAATAGAGTTAGGTGAAATATCAATGAATCAGTGTTTATATTACATGTAAACGAACAACATAGAGTTAAAGAAATACGTCTCGAATGTATACATCCACTGATATTGCACAGGCCCACCCATCTTAGCTTCATATGTCAAGTAAACGGTGTTCATTAAATCAAAGAATGATGGTGGGAAGATTTTCTCAAGCTTGTAAATTGTCAACACAATGTTCTTTTTAAGCACCTCCTTGTTACTCACCCGGATTGTAGAAGAACAGATATCCCGAAAGAAATGAGATAATGCAGTTAAAGTCTCACTTACAATCCTTGGCAACAGTCTCCGGAAGGCGGAATTAATCTTTTCATAAATAGGTGACAGTCGTGACTCTTCATCCTTTGGAACTTGCATTTTGATACATTACAGCAACGAGATATGTTGGACGCATACCCATCCGGAAGCTTCAAA
Organism: Escallonia herrerae; assembly: GCA_033070095.1. Lineage (NCBI taxonomy): Eukaryota > Viridiplantae > Streptophyta > Magnoliopsida > Escalloniales > Escalloniaceae > Escallonia > Escallonia herrerae. Next base: position 57,922 of record JAVXUP010001983.1, on the reverse strand, counting down.
TTCTTAACCCACTGACAGACCTTCTCCACCTATTTCTTATCTAGACAGTAAGGTGCTTTCGGAAGCAGTGTCTTCCTGTTGATTGTCCGAGAATGCAATTCATAACGTATACCCAACTGCTATCGATCTTTTCTTGCTTTAAGGTAATCTTTCGATTTTCTCTTGAAATTCATCACTGTGTTGAACACATTATAGAAAACATTATTCTCAAAGTGCATCACATCCATGTTGTTTTGGATAATGAGTGTCCTCCAGTAGGCCAACTCCTAGAAAATACATTGTTTCCTCCAGTTGTACTTTTTTCCGTATCCTAGAATCTTCTGATCTGGCACCCGCTTGCCGTATGGTATGTTAGTATCAAATGCCTCTAGGTCCGAGAGCACTTCTTCACCAGATGGGTAGTCCAGTATGACAACCTCCATGCTTGATTGACCCATCGAATTTATCCTTCTGCCTACAGAACTGATGGTCTGGTGGCAAAAGCTTCAAGTGACATCCGAACCACGAGGGCTTCCCACTGTGCTTTAACGTATGACCGAGATTCATGCCCATACAAACAGGGCACGCTAACTTTGTGCTCCACCCATACGTCATTCCCAAAGTAGGGAAATCGTGTATAGTCCACATCAAAGCAACCCTCATCTGAAAGTTTTGTTTGAGGGATACATCATAAGTTTTGACTCCATGATCCTGTAGTTGTTTGAGCTCATCAATCAACGGCCTTAAATACACATCTATGTCCTTACCGGGACTCTTCGGCCCTAGAATAAGTAACGACAAAAATATGTATGGCTTCTTCATGCACATGTCTGGTGGAAGGTTGTATGGGACAATAATAACAGGCCATGTGAAGTAAGTCATGCTAGACTGCCCGAAAGGGTTGAACCCATGGGTTGCCAAACCAAGTCTAACATTCTGAACTTCCTGAGTAAATCTTGGATGCCTGCGGTCAAACTCCTTCCACGCCTTTCCATCAGTTGGGTGTGTCAGCACATCAGCATCGTTGCTACGAGTCTCATAGTGATCCCTCATATGTTCAGTCGTTTTGGAGGAGTAGTACATCATTTGAAGCCTTAGGGTAACAAGAAAATATTGCAGTACCTTCCATGCAATATTTTTCTTCTTCCCATTGTTCGGTTTATACCTCGAATGATCACATATTGGACACCGTGTCAAGTCCTTATTCTCTTTCCAGAACAATACACAAACGTTATTGCACGCATCTATCCGCTCATAGCTCAATCCAAGTTTTCTCATCATCTTCTTTGCATCATAGTACGATGGGGGTAGCTTTTCACTCTCTGGCAAAATTTCTTTGATAAAAGTAACAAACTCGTTAAATCTTTTCTCACTTAGCCCGTGGTCCGATTTCAACTATAATAACTGACTAACTGCAGACAGCCATGTGTGTTTCTGAATTCCATCCCACAACGGCTCCTCTGCGTCTCTCAACAAATCATAAAACTGATTAGCCCCCTCGTTTGGCTGCTGGGGACTGTCATCACGGCGGTAGTCACCCCATTCAACATTAGCATACCCAGCATCCATAATCATATCTCGGTAATCATATTGTGCCTCCTCCATAACGTCAGCTTGACTAGCCGGGTTGAATGACAATACTATCATTTTTCCGTGCTGCATCCACCTTGTGTATCCACCCATAAAACTGTACCGAAAAAGATGTCATTTTACCACCATTCTCCTTCTCCAATGCAATAACTCACATTCACTGCACGAACACCTTATCGTCCCAGAGTCAACATGTGCAGGATGCGTGTAAGCGAACTCGAGAAATTTGTCGACCCGATCCTCAAAATCCTCAACATTCATCCTTTTAATCCAACTTCGATCGACCGGCATAACGACTAATACCACCTTAAATTAAAACCTCTAATTAGGCATGATCGATGTGAAAATGAATGCATGCATGTGACAACATGTCTATATATACCCCCTCCGTTCTCTAATAGGTAGTGGTCCTATCCTATTCAGAAAAAGCATATGTTTATAAAACAGTTACCAAATCATGCTTAGTCCTATGCCTGTGAAAAATTCGGCAGCACCTCCCCGTATTTCTCCAAGTACACGACATCAATTAGGTGTTCTAACATCTATCTAATCTTGCGCTTGCAGGAATTAATGGATGTTGGAACACCAGATCTGTATGCACCCTGAGAAACACTGAAAAACGTGTACCAAATATCCATGACATAGAACACAGAGCATGAGTCGATACACTGTTTTATAAACACTTAGCTTTTCTAAATTGTTCAAACTAGACATCTAAAGGCTCATTACAAAGCATTACTTTGTAATGAGTACCTTTGAACGGGAACTGAAGGTTTTTATGCATGCTTGACCTTGAAAATTGGTAACATATGCAATCATCTTTCTGAAATTTCAAAATTTTAGAAAGAGGGTTGCTTATATTACCAATTTCACTTTATTTCGAATTCATTGGCAAAGAGTTGAACCAACTCATTGTCAATGGACTTCACAAAATAATGACGAATATTCCTAATGCGGGGGGCCGACTCATGTTTTTCAGTGGAATATGAATTAATTGGGGATGTACTAGATCTTATTAGCCCTAATTAGGGATGTACTAGGGTTTAATTAGGGTTAAGTAGGGCAATTAGGGTTAATAGGTTTATTTAAGGTAATTAAGGATGTATTAGGATTTAAATTGGGTTAATTAGAGCCTACTAGGATTAATTAGGGATGTACTAGGGTTTAATTAGGGTTAATAGGTTCAATTAGGGTAATTAGGGCCTAATTTTTGGTAATTATGTTGTAATTAGGGCTAATTATGATTAATTAGAGATGTATTAGGGTTTAATTAGGATAATTAAGGTTTAACCATGATTAGGATTTCATTATGTTTAATTAGGTTTACTTAGTGCTTATTATTAGGGTGTAATTAGGTTAATTAGGGACTAATTAGGATAATTAGGGTTTATTAGGGATGTATTAAAGTTTAATTATGGCTTAATTAGGTTTAATTAGTGGTCGATTAAGGTTAATCTTATTTTATTAGGTTTAATTAGGGTTGATTAGGATTTAATTATGTTTACTTAGTGCTTATTCTTAGGGTTTAATTAGGATTTAATCGGGACTAATTAAGGTTTATTAAGTTAATTAGAGATGTATTAGAGTTTAATTATGGCTTGATTATATTTAATTAGGGTTCAATTATGGTTAATCATGGTTAATTAGGTTTAATTAGGGTTGATTAGGTTTACCCAGATTGATTAGGGTTAAATTTTTTTTAACTATCAATACAACTATACATTATAACAATTACAATAATTATAACAATTACAACATATAATTCTAACATGCAATTATTCGTACATGTATAAAGCATATGTAACAAAAATATAAAGCATATATAACATATAATTCGAATATGTAATTATTCATACATGTATAAAGTATAGAATTATACGTACAAGTGGGGGGGGGGGGGGTGGAGGTGCGGCAGCAGTGGCAGGCAGTAGGCAGGGCGATCGTTGAAACTTAGTTTAAGTTATCAGCGCGGTGTGGCCGTCTACTCATCGCGATGGAGAGACCCGGTCACTTTTTTTTCTTAAAGCTTTCTCTTCGCTCGCCCCGCTATGGGGCGGACATCGACACAAAGGTACCCTCCACCCCTTTATGTAGTGGAAGTTTGCTCCGTCATGTGACGGACAACGAGTTAAAAAAAATAGTAGATTTGGAACGCCCACCTTGAAAACGTGAGCCATTTGATCGCGCTTTAAGTTGTCAGCATTGTCATTTTATGAGTTCTCATGTAACTTTATATAGTTAATCAATTTGTCTTCCTTGATGTATAACGATGTACGCTTAACATTTCGTATAATCTCGCAAAATAGCATTAATATGGAAATAAAACTAACCCCACCAACCTTGTAGAAAGAGAAGAAAAAAAAAACTAGGAAATGAGCTATATTTATTTATTTATTTATTTGTATTTAAATATACAGACTGGTGCTGGATTATGCCATATGGCGATAATCTCTTCTTATCTCCATTTTAGCCGACGCAACAGACACACACTTTCACTAGAAATCCGAGGATTAAACTATTACTAAGCTCAACAAACACATTTCCAAAGCTAAAATCGACGACAACAAACGAAACCCATTTCCCCTGTTCCTCGGTTTGCAGAAATATTCGAAAGATCTGTCGACCCGGAAAGAAGGGAACACACACACACACAGCCGGAATCTGGTTCTAGGCTCGGAGATGGACGCGCCAGCTCAGCAATCCGACACCGTAATGTCAGACGCTGCGGCCGCGCCGCCGCATCCGGCCGCCGGGATCGAGGCCATTCCGGCCACTCTGAGCCACGGCGGCCGGTTCATCCAGTACAACATCTTCGGCAACATCTTTGAGGTCACCGCCAAGTACAAACCCCCCATCATGCCCATCGGCAAAGGTGCTTACGGCATCGTTTGGTACTACATCATCATCTCTCTCTCTCTCTCTCTCTCTCTCTCTCTCTATATATATATATGTGTGTGTGTGTACATATCTGATTATTGGTTGAATTTTGGTGATTTTATTTATTTATTTATTCTTGTTACATTAGTTCGGCGTTGAATTCGGAGATGAATGAGCATGTGGCGATAAAGAAGATTGCTAACGCGTTTGATAACAAGATTGATGCGAAGAGAACGCTGCGTGAGATCAAGCTGCTGCGGCACATGGATCATGAAAACGTCAGTGAGTGATGTGTGAATGTGTTCTATATCGTGGTCATTTATGCAATTGGTGTGTTCTGGAAAGATTGAATTTTTGCCGGTGAAATTAAGGTTAAAGCAGAGTTTACGTGAAGTGATCTCTGTTAGGTGTAGGGCTTAACTACTTTTTTAGGTTATGCAGGAGAGTGTACGTTTACAGAATAAATCGACAAACTGTGTTTAGTGATTAAGCATTTGATGCTAAGTAAGTTTGAGGCCAGAGAGTGTACTCTCTTGTTATCTTGCTTCTTTCTAAGTTAATTCATCTTAGTGCGGGCTGCATTTCAAGCATGAAAAGTGTGGACTCTCTCTTCAGCTCCCTGATTATTTAGGAATGTGTTTGTCCTTTTAGGCCGCTTGAGTGATGATGAACTATCTGACAAAAAATTTATGCAAGTTTTTATAAGCTTTCTTTAATTTTGCTACTGGAGATATCAAGTATAATCGAATGCCTTTCAGCTACTGTCATGCTAAACTGTCATCACAGTTTGGCGCTGCATGCTGCAGATTTTGATTTGTTATACTAATATTTTGTTATAATAGATAGGTTGATTGACATTTCCCTTTTCCTCCATAAATTTGTATTTGTTGACATTAGATGGTTTGGTCATGGCAGTAACGGTCGAATTGAATGTTTCCTTCTATACAACCAAAATTACTTAGAAGTGGCGTTTTACAGTTTCCTTTCAGAACTTACATTTGCAGGCCAAAATGTCACATCATTATCTTCAGTAACTCTCTCCTCTTTGCAAGAATATTAGTATGTAGACTTACTGTGATCCTGGGAAGGGCAGATCTTTCCCCTGACACATGAAAACCGGGTTTGCCATGGGCTTGCGATTGGTTTTTGTCTGGGTTATACTCAAACTTTTTTTCCCCTCTTTTTTTGGGTAGGGTGAGGGGCGCTCTTGTCTTTATATGGATTTGTTTGACGGCTACGTGTCTACATGTGAGCATGCCCTTGGTGTAACTGCATATAACATCTTCGGAGTAAATAGGACGCTAGGATTTTGTGTACAACAGTCACCTGTTGAAAAGCAGTCTACTTGCTGAAAGGATATACTTTAACATGCTAGCATTAACCTGTGCAGTTATTGCATTAAGCCATTGAAAGAGGTAGATAAATTAAAAAAAAATTCCAAAAATAATATTATTCTTAAAAGGTTACAAAATGGTAATAATCTACTTTTACCTACAGAGTTGCAATTAGACTCGGTTTTTGTTCTTGGGTATTTTTTTTGGAAAAGCCCTCGGGCTTTCCTTGTTGAGGTGAACAAATTTCCTATCAAAGTTATATTGGGAAAGCGATACAGATAATGTGCCAATGAATGAGTGCAGTGAACTATAAAATAGACAAACCACTGGTGATTGAGGCTAAAACATAACGAGGAGATGATGGTGGAATTTGGGAATGAAGGAGGGATGTATGAATTCACATCCGGACATAAAGAAGTAGTAGGTAAAGAAGACATATATATATAAAGGCTAAAATGATCTTAGACATGTTAATTCAAGAATTCGAAGCCAGGCCCAAAAAGGAAAAGAAGTAATTCAAAAATAAAATTTTCAAAAAATCACTTGTTTTGTGTGTTCTGTTGGTTGTTTAAAAGCAAAGTAAGCATTTGCTGTTTTAGGGTAAAGAAAAAAGGAAAAGAAATATGAATTCCAAACAATTCAAGCCCAAAACTAATATCAGAAAGAGCATAGTGAAATGCTGATGAGCTTGTTAATTTGGGTTGTCCGAAGACACATGTCATGTAAAGAGGAAAGTCAGATGTCACCATCAGAACATCCTAATTGTGGCACATCTCGAGATTACGTGTATAGCTAGATTCCCATTTTTAAGTTATCTAATGGTTTATGTGGTCCAGTATCTAGGAGTATGTATACATATAGTTATCCATTTTTTAAAAGGTATAAAACATGAAATTTAGTTGATTTGAGCACCTTTTCTAATTTGGTTTATCATTCTAGGGACTTAATTGCTATGCTGACAAGAGGCTGTCTGAAAATCGAGAATCCTCGAACTCTAGATATCTCTCTATTTGGTAGTTCATTACGAATTGGCTGGAGACTTGATGTAGCACACATATCCTTGGCACAAAGCTACTGTCATATGACAACTCTTATATTTATAGGCCCCTTGTATGATAATTTTCATTCAATTGATCTTGGTGAGGAGAGCTAAAGTAAACCGAAACGGGAAGAAATTTCGATGAATTTGGTACATACCATTTTGGAATCATCAATCCTAGTTGCTCTTCCAGTGAAGCTTAATTCCCCTAAGTTGTTTCAATTAGGAATTTGATGAGGGAATCGAGGACAAAGAGGAATTCGAAATTCACTGTGTTAATTCTCCATTGTGGTTAAACTAAAATGATGATCTTCGGTTAAAAAGGTTTTTGAATAACAAGATGAGGGTTCGTCTATTATGAACACGACTTTAAATTAAAAATGGTTGTATTTTGTAATTACCGAAGTCTTGAATACGGCCCTCAAAGGCGAAACCGATGATTCACATTTGCATATCAATCTATGTTACATGGACTCTTCAAAATGCATGAAGTATCGGTGTCAGACACTTGACACTTGGACATGGGTATGGGGTATGTGTCCGACATATCCCATAGGGTATGCCACAAGGAACACTATGTTATAGTGTTTCTTTTAGTTCATTATTGCTTTGAGATGATCTTAGTTCTCAATTAAAACGGTGTGCATACCATAAAACAGTATGTGAACTACAGAATAACTAAGAAACAAGAATAGGTGGGAATATTTTGCTGTGTCCCCGTATCTTGGATTTTGAAAAATATACTGAGTCTGACACTTGGACACATACCCAATTCGGACACTTATACCGAGTCCATGTAACATAGATGTCAATACCCTTACTTATATGTCCTGATTAGGTTCTATTTAGATTTCTACCATTTACTCCAGCTAAACTCCTCAAGAAGTTCCGAAGCAATAGTTTTACTAGAAATGTGTAGTTGGCCCTCATTGAGAAGTCCCTGCAGCTTTATAACAAGTCTAAATTTCTATTAGAACCGGACCTTTTGTGGTCTCAAGTTTCTTGCTGATTTGGGTGCTTGATTTGGCAATTTATTGGATACTTAATGTGCCAGACTTGAAGACTTCTTCAGCAACGTAACATCTCTCATTTCTTTAGCTTCCAATTACACAGATTGCTAGGGTGTCAGGGCTCTTGGGTTGTTAAGAAATGATTAGTTTGTCTCTTGATGAAGAGGAGGCAGTAGTACTGAGGTTGCTACTAGTGGTGATAGAGATGAGGAGAGCGAGGATGGAGTTGAGGGGCCGGGAATGTGTTTACGAAGTTGTAGTTAATTTTATGATGTCTTACATCGCAATATGAATACTTATTCTATATGGATGGCAATGATGTGGGTAAAGAATTGTATGTTATACCTTCTTAACTTGTTCTTTTCGTGGTGGGGGTTGGAAAGTGGGAAGTAGGGGTGAAGGGTATTGTACTTGATCGGTATTGAAGTGATAGTGATGAGGATGTCTTTATATGGAGGAAGTGGAGGTTGTACACGAAGATGAGGTTGACAAGTATTGGAGTAAGTATGTGACATGGGAGGAAACTGATGTCAATATTGGGGAGATATATGTGCGTGGAGCTTCGGAGAAAAAACTTTTGTAAGAATTAACCTTTTATTACTATAAGGACATTGAAAATCTGAAGATAATGCTGAAGCAGTTGACTGGATCCTGTAACTGAAGACACAAAGCTGTTGACCTTGCCTTGTCACTGCCTGGCACCATCTTCATCAATACTAACACCTTTTATAGCCACCAAAGCACCACTAGACGTGTCTTCAGCCGCCAATTGCAAGTATAGCAGTTGTTTTGCTACTTCAAATTGCATCAACATCATTATCTTTGTGTTTACAAACCTCACGAGTTACATGAATGCAATCTATTTGGACGTTAAATTTATTTTGAAATAGTTTCTTTAAAGTCTTTAGGTATCTACAGATTGTTCAACTTTGCTGGTCAGTGGTCAATATTTATCCATCTCTTGATACGTTATCCTTGTACCCTTCTGATCTTCAGTTCACGAGTGAGCTTTTTTCCTTTGCATTTGATCTTACTCGTGAATCCTTTTCATTATATATTTTCGTTAAACTCCTCTTGTACATGCAGCCAACTTGTTGCACTATGATGTTATTGCTGTTAATTTTTTTTTCCGTCATAAACCTCCCTTAAACTCTCACTATGATGCTGTTCAGCTGTTTTAAGTTTCCTTTTGTCTACTGGTGCTTTCACGTACATTGTATGATAGGGCAACGAATTGCATGTTTTTGCCAGATTTGAGCTTATTTTTTTCTCTGCTGTTTCCAATTGTAGTTCTGTTATTCTGCATGGTAAAGTAACTCCACTGGAAGAAAATTGTGCCGATGCATAGTTTGATGCGAGCTTCTCATTGTCTTGTGCACTTTTCTAATATCCGTGCAGGTTGTGGCAATTAGAGATATAGTACCTCCACCTCAGAGGGGATCATTTAATGATGTTTACATTGCCTATGAGCTTATGGACACAGATCTCCATCAAATTATCCGTTCTAATCAATCACTGTCTGAAGAGCATTGCCAGGTTTTACTTTAAACAAAAGTTCCTTGGTTGAATATTCATATAGAAACTTTGATACTTATACCAGTATGCCTTTTGTGCTTTGAATTGTTTCCAATTTATGCCATCCTTTCCCAGTATTTAAATCAGAGGGCAAAATGTCTTTGCCTATGGTATCATCGTCCCTGGGTCAAACTTTAGAAAGACAGCCCTTTCTTGTTTTCAAATCTTTTATGTACGTGTACTGCTATTCAAATGCTCGTTCTTGAAAAATAACACTAGGAAAAATCGCGTAGAATGACGTGGCCGGTATAACGACTTGAGTATGGAAAGCAAATAAAGGAGAAGGTTGATGTGTTTCACCTCCTTAGACAATACGTTGATGCATTTCATCTCATTAGACAAGAATAATTGACTTCTTGATTTGGGGTGAACATACTGTCAACATATAATTACTAGAGGCTTCAATAAACTCGTACATGTTTCCCAAGAGAAGGTACATTACATACTTCCCAAGGGTTTGTAGTACAATCCTTTATTCGGATGCTCATTTAAGTAAAAGAAACACAAGGATCCGGAGAAACCAAAATGAGTTAAATAAGGAAAGATATGTCTAAAAAATTATTGTCCATTATGAAAAGTCAAGCAGTTATGATGTCAGTTATCCTTCATACCCCTCTGTTTTGCACATTAAATAGTGTCAGTATACAAAAGTACTGCATTAATCACCAATATGGGTATAAATGGAAATCAAACCTATGGAAATGATACTAGTCACAGTTATATGGGTCTACTATAACTGTGTTCTAAGTCAACAAGTATGAGGGAGTAGGCAACAAGTCTAAGACATCTGGTGACCATGGTTTTTGAAATCCTAATTCAATTACTGGAACGCATATGGGGTAGATTGATTCGGTTTACAGTAAACAAACATGGGCTTACTGTGGAGTTAGCATAACGTTTTATTGGTTGGTCTTGTAGTTATTGTCGCTGGCTCAATCTTCTATCTTCAAGCTTTGATCGTTAATTTTTCTCTCTAACAGACAAGGGCTTTTCTGCAACTGGTTATTTCTTACCAACCCTCTCCCTCTCCCTCTCCCTTTCATATAGGCAATTAGCTTTCTGCTTTTTTTTTAGAAGGATTACTGTTTCCTTGCAAGGTTATGTGCTGAAAAGTTGGTGAAATTTTTTTGGATAGCTGAATTTCATTACATACGAGGATTTGTCTCGATCTTCTCATGATTTCCTTTGGAGTGAAGATTTGGGGCTCTACCCCACTGAGCTGCCTACACCAATATTTGTGTGGGGGTGTATATATGTATACATATATGTAGAGGGAGCTCATCCCTATCCATAGCTGGGGTGGCCTCCTGGCCCATGTTGTGCCGTTCATCACGCCAAGTGGATGGTCCCTGACATATATACATATAGAAAGTTCACATCACCAAGTATTCACTTGAAGTGACTGGTTAAGATTAGTCAAAGTCCTTAGAATGAGGAGATTTGTGGGTTGCTGTGTTCTTTCCTTGTCCACTATATAGTCTCAAAGTACTATGACTTTGACATCCTTATCTTTTTCTTTAGATTGCTTGCTATGTCTTGTTCTTGATACTTCTAATTTTGTCATCTAAATATGATTGGTGAGCCAGATAGCTAATGTAATAATTTTTATGCAGTATTTCCTGTATCAGATTCTCCGTGGGTTGAAATACATACATTCTGCAAATGTTCTGCACAGGGACTTGAAACCCAGCAACCTCCTCCTGAACGCCAACTGTGACCTAAAAATATGTGATTTTGGATTAGCTCGTGTCACTTCTGAAACAGATTTTATGACAGAATATGTCGTTACAAGATGGTACCGGGCACCAGAGCTGTTGTTGAATTCTTCTGATTACACGGCGGCCATTGATGTTTGGTCAGTGGGCTGCATTTTCATGGAATTGATGGATCGGAGACCTTTGTTTCCTGGTAGAGACCATGTACACCAGTTAAGATTGCTTATGGAGGTGATTTTCATTAGTATATTTACTAGTATTTTTTTACATGTTCTGAATAAGAATTGTCCAAAAGAATTAGCATCATAATTAGCCTCTCTTCTTTGTTATTAGGAAAAGGAAAGTTCGTCTCATTTGTTTTTCACATGAAAAATGTTTAGAGATATCTAGGCATAGGAGCATAATATTTTTTTTAACTTATTCTCTTTCAGTATTTCTATTTGTATTTCATTTCCCACATGTAAATTAAGCACTATTAGTGGAACTTTATGAAGAAAAGTGAAGTAGCACAAGTGTTAATTTGCTAATCCTAAACGTATAGTTCTTTTTCCATTTTTGAGGCAATACAACTGGAAATAGTATTAGAAATAGGTTGACTCATGATTTTTCCTATAATTGGTCATTAAATTGCCTTTCTGAACATAGTGGTAAGTTCTCCTACTTTCAGAGTTGGGTTACTGGCAGGTAAGCTAATTCTTGTAGATTATGTTATATACCGGGCTGAAAACCTGTGTGAAACTAGAGTTTAGAAGGCACTTTCGGGATTTAGAGTTGGAGTCAGTTGATGCTTTATTGATCATTCTGGAGCTTTCTTATGTTGGTATAGAGGTGTGTCCAGAGAAATGATTGGACATGATGAAGTTTTGCTGCCCTTGGATTGATGTTTTCTTAGGATGGAAAAGTACCGGAGAAGGGGTGGAGTTTTTTTTTTTTGACCAAATGATGCAGAAAAAGCTCAAACGTCGAAAATTTGAATTTTTTTTCTACAATTCTGTACTCTAATTGCGGATTTCTTTGATGGAGAGATGAAAGGAGTGCCTACAAAGCATGCTTATGCGATTAAGGATCTTAAGACGAAGCTACTACTAGTGCGAGAAAGATGAATGGAACGACTTGAGAGTTTCTAGTTACAATTGGACTTTACCAATGGTCAGCTTCAAGCCTATTTACTTTGCTTATCCACGAGCTTACGAAGAATATCATGGTGAGTCCCATGGTGTGTGTTATTTTCGGGTGATGTATTTCTACTCGATCAGATTTTAGAGTAGGAATGGATGTTCATTGAGAATTATGGAGGACTACTGTAGGATCCAAAGGCTTTAGGATAAGCATGACCAAGCCAGAGTACATGGAATGCAATTTTGATACAGCTAGGAGGAGAATCGAGGAGGTAGTATGGGTGGACGACAGTAAAAAACGATGGATCAGTACTGCATGAGGAAAGGTTGGCGAGGATCTTTTCCACAGGGTTAGTGCAAGTTGCCTAAAGAGGTGGTCGTCTTTTATGTTGTTGTGCTATCATAATATTCTTCTCAAAGTTGAGGGGAAAATTTCGTAGGACAAGGAGGCCAGTATTTTTTTGTGGTTCGGAATGTTCGCAAGCTAAGAAACACCATACAGGATGAAACTAGCTGAATACAACGCTTAGGTGGATGTGCGGCCACACAAGAAGGAATGAATACTGAACGAGGATATCCTTAACGAAGTAGGGGTGCTGACAATTCAGGAAAAGATGAGGGAACATAGTCTAAGATTTGAATATGTCCGACGTAGGCCTTTATGTCCCTGTAAGAAGAAGTGGTATGTGCCAAGTTGATGGGTAAGAATGTAAGATGAGGTAGGTCAGACTGGGGATAACAAAGGAAAAGTAGCTAGAATAGACTTGGTTGCTAGGAACTTATGGGAGCATACGCTTTGATAGGGGTAGTGGAAGAAAAGGACTCATGTAGTCGACCTCAACTAGTAGGCTCTTTGATAGCGCTTTGATGATGTTTATAATTAGGGTCCTTTGGCATTCTTAGGCTTCGATAAGGATTTTACCCTTTTCTAGATATACTGGTTTAGTTTTCACTTAGTTTATGTTTGTAACTAAGTGTGAGTTTGTGCACATTCTTCAAATGTCTGGCTTTGTGGATATATATTAATTGCAACAACGGTCTTGGTTATAATCTGCCTGCCTCAGATTGACTCTCTCTAAATGCGGCATACCAAAAATTGTACCTTTTGTGGTTGTAATTTCTGTTTTCATGTCATCTTCATCAGTTTGTGATCGCAATTGTTTAACTACATATCAATATCGCTGCCGCTTGTCCTTGATTACCAGCACAACATATATTACCACCACCAACACATCTTGTTTTAGGAAAAAAAAAAGTTGTTTAGATTGCACAAGTAGGTACAGGCCGTACAGCCAATGCCAATAGCACCGTCACAGTATTGAATCTGTCCACGAGGCATGACATGCTGTCGATAACGACTAAAGATTTCTCTGTCGTCCAATTGAACCTTTGATTAATGTTTTTTGTGGTTCTCCGGATTCGTGATCAAGTTCTCTTATGGGTGAGTTGTTTTTATGGCATTCAGAACCCATAGTTGTCTCAGAGTACCATTGTGGAGAAGAAAACCATTTCAGTTCTAACTAATTTACTCAACTCATTTGGACTGGTCGACTTCTATCTTGAGTTTGCTCCTCTCCTGTGACAAATTTGTCTTGGAGATTTTGGTCATTTAGCATGTGTATCTGATCTCTGACTTGCTGAAATTGTTTCAATAAGCGCATTGAGGGTCTGCTTTGCATTTTACACATGGTTTGCATCATTTTGTCTAAAAGTACCATTGGTGGAGAAGAAAACCATTTCAGTCCTAAGTAATTTACTCGACTCATTTGGACTGGTTGACTTCTATCTTGAGTTTGCTCCTCTCCTGTGTCAAATTTGTATTGGAGATGTTGGTTATTTGGCATACATTTCTGATCTCTGACTTGCTGAAATTGCTTCAATAATCTCATTGAGGGTCTGCTTTGCATTTTAACATGGTTCATATAGTAACGTTTAAGCACACTTGAAGATCATATGGTCATTATATGTGTTTGTATACTTACCTGGTAATCCTATCTTCAAGTGAAGGAATAAAGGTTTAAAACCTATATTTACGTGCGCAGGCATGAATTTTGATATTTTAGGATGAACATTGACATATCTTGCAGCTAATTAGTAACGATACACTATTTTCTTCTAGTCCATCTTGTTGTAATTGAGTGATTCTCCTACATAATTTCTAACTCTTCGACCTGATTAAATCTGTAGCTGATTGGCACCCCTTCAGAGGCTGAATTCGGATTTTTGAATGAAAACGCGAAGAGATACATTCGGCAACTTCCTCCTTACCGTCGGCAATCGCTTATTGAAAATTTTCCACATGTTCATCCTGCTGCCATTGATCTCATTGAGAAAATGTTGACGTTTGATCCTAGACAAAGGATTACGGGTAAGGAATTTTCTTTACGCTACTAAAGTTCTAATTCCATGTACCATTCATTGTTCAAATTGCATTTATTATATTAATGAAATGCATGCACGTTGTGTGATTCAGATATCCTACACCTTTTTATGTAAAGGCATTTCCGACATGCTAATGTTGTTTACATGTTTACTTTTGGAATATTTCGTTTTCTGTTTGATAAGCTATACAAGTCTACTTGTTGTAAGTATTCAAAGCTTTACGATAATTACATACTAATACCAGAGTAGGACGATCTTTGAAGAAAGAGGCCAGTGAATTATGACAAAATTTGCTTATCACACTTGAGGAAAAACACAATTTATGGTTCGTTGGTTTGTTTTATATGGATTATTTTTCGGCTACGTAATTAGCAAGTCTTCCACTAGATTAAATCCGTAGCTGATTGGAAGTTTTGGGATATCACATCCTTTTTATATGTAAATAAATAACATCTTGGGTATATTTGAATGTGCAATCTAATGTAGCAAAAGAACGTAGTCTGCTTGTCCTTTGCAGTAATAGTCTGGAATATACCAAGGAATAACAAATGAAGTGCTACATGAGATGTAAAACAT
Source organism: Escallonia herrerae (assembly GCA_033070095.1). NCBI lineage: Eukaryota > Viridiplantae > Streptophyta > Magnoliopsida > Escalloniales > Escalloniaceae > Escallonia > Escallonia herrerae. Next base: position 42,727 of record JAVXUP010001983.1, on the reverse strand, counting down.
TATCTCAAGGGAAAGCTGAATCTATAAAACCGATAGAAAATGGCTTCACTAATAGTCCTCACCTTTTAGTAGCTTTTCTGCTGATCTTGGAAACCATCCCTTGCCGCAGACAAGAATTGAATAAAAGAAAATTCTCGTAAAACTAATGGCTCCATTAATAGCCCTCGCCTTTTAGGATTTTCAAACTTGGGCCGTTTCAATGCTGAACATCTGTAGTCATTTCCTCGCAGTTTTGTCAATGTCATCTGCTACTATCCAAATTTTATCTTTCAACCATTCGATCCTGTTATTTGAAGTTCCTTCTGAATTTGTTGCTTGCAGTCGAGGATGCTCTGGCACATCCCTACCTAACGTCACTCCACGACATCAGTGACGAGCCTATATGCATGACTCCTTTTAGCTTCGACTTTGAGCAGCACGCACTCACTGAGGAACAAATGAAGGAGCTGATTTATCGGGAGGCCCTTGCGTTTAACCCAGAGTATCAGCACATGTGAGGATTATGTCCTGTTTGGTTACTGTTGTCATTGAAAATTGTGGGTTTCCATCATCTGTATGATTTGATAGTTTATTTTTCATGTATATATATCTCTCCCATCCTAGAGCTGGATGAGTCTAAAACTAACACAATTGTTTATTGGCATAATTTCTGGCACTAAAACAAGTGACTGTTTGTTGTTTGTAAAACATTTATGGATTATTAATCATCAGTAAGGAAATTTGTATTTGAATCTTCCGTTGCACGTTGGGGAAGAATATACCATAGGAGCACAAGGTTTATGTAAGCGGCAAGAGTGGAACAGAGCTCGTGACTGGTCAGTCAAGGATGGTGTGCGATAGAATCTGGCGAGCTCGCGAGGACGAGACTGTTGGGAAGTTAGCCATCAAACACCTTACTAGTTTCAACATGGCTGTTTCTGAAAACTTTCATTTTGAAGTTTTATTAGATTTTCAGTTTTGGGTTTTGAAACTAACCGTCACTGACTGGAAGATGCCACTTGCTGCTGCCAAAAAAAAATTCAAAATAAAAATTGTGTAGTCAAATATTTATTTATTTTTGTAAAAAATAAAAACTAAACTGAAGTTTTTTTGAAAATCGTAAGTGATTTCAAACAACTTATGTAGGTGCATGTAAGCAAACCCAGTTGCCTAGTGCGTAACACTTGAGCTTGTTAGTCCTTTGAATAGGCTTTGCTTTTCACCTCCACAGCCTCTCTATATTTCAAAGGCTCACTTCTCATTTGCGACTCTTGAGCGAACTGCCGTGGAAGCTGAAAATAGAGGGAGCTAGAGGAGGTCGAAGACCTTGATCGTGAAGTTCTCCAAAGGAGATCGAGGCTGCGACCAATATGTACTTTTTTTTACGGTATAATCTCTTTTGTCATAATATATTGGAAAAAACATATGATGATAAACCCTAATTCATGAATCAATGGTAACCAAGTTAGCCGTGATAACTTTTCCCAAGAATTATCTCCGACCAAACAACCCTGGTTTATGAATCAATAGTAACCAAGTTAGTCGTGACAGCTTTTTCCAAGATTTATCTCCGACCAAACAAGTCCTCTAGGATGAGCAAGAGAAGATGTTAGACCTCACATATTTAAATGCTTATTTTAAAATAAAATAAAAGAGAGAAAAATTAGAAACTTTTGAAGCCATAATGGATATTTTAAAATTCTAATTGTTTTAGGAATACAAGTATATAACTTTTAAGTTTCTGATGACTTACGAACCATATATTTCTAAGAGCACAAGAAACTTCATGGTAAGAGACCTTTTGAGATTTTGATCGTCACTTTAAGGTGAAAACATATTTTTGATTATGGGATTGAAGTTCACGGTAAGAACCACAAGGAACTTCAATGGCATCTTGGTAGTTGAAAAATGTTATGAACTTGGCGATTGAAAAATGTGCACAATTCATGCCTAACAATACATACCACAACCAATTAACTCACCCATTGTTGCAATGGCAAGTTTTTCCTCGAACATCGTCCCTCCACCAAATCAAATACAGTGCTGAATGCCCCATCTTTCATAACGAAAAGAAGGTATTGGCATGTGACTGTAAATGTGCCCACGAAGTTCCTCATACGCCTTGGCCATATACGAAGGCCCAATTTCTCACGCATCGTGTCAGTGAGAGCTTGAAGCGTTGTCATACTACACTCATCCCATTTTTCATGTATTGTGTTGATACATAGTAATGACATTTACTAAGCAAACTATTCTTACAAATACAAAGCCAAAAAAAAGTTTAATCCTCCTTGGACCATTGAACTGTAAAGTTGGCGCAAATCTTACCAATCTAGCAGGATGGAAACCGTAAACCCAGATCCAGTCAACTGGTAGATGTCCAACGCGTCTAGTAGTGCAGAAAGATGACATGGGACACTGGACATCAGGTCTTTGTGCTCCCAAAGAATCTTGACAGTGGCAAAGGGCCATCAGCCTCTTCGCCGTCACTTCCAGAGTGCTTGGACTTTGACCTGTGTTTCTTTTCTTTCTTCCTACTCTTAGATCTTGACCTGGATCTTCTAGATTCCCTCTCGTCACCACTGCTCGAATATTCTGAGGATGAACTTGAGGAACTAGACTCAGTGGATCTCCTGGAATGCTGTATAAATTATTAGAAGAGCACTTGGGTTTTAGGTAATCGAGTATAGCATACCCTGTGTGTGTGTGCCACGCTATGGGGAGGGGGTATGCAGCCGGTCTTCCTGGTTCGTGTGAATAGAGTGGCCACAACATCATAATCATACTTTGAAAAAAGAAAAACATAGGAGCCGACGTTTGATCAACAACTCAGATTCATTTAATCAGCATGGACCATAATTTACAATAGCTCATGGTGACTAGTGAAAAATCCAATGCACCAATCTAACTGTACTAGGGTAACACAAGGAACTTTGAACCAGCTCTGATTACTTCTCAATAATCAGATAAAGATAAGAAAGGTAGAAGAATGTACACTACATGAGCACTATATAGACTCCATGCAAAACAGTAAGCAAAAGATCTTTAAGGTAGGAATCCCGCAAGGGCCACTGTTGCATGCATTGGTTTAGAGGTTATTCAAAAGGCTAAATGGCATTCAACCCCCAATGCGTTGTTCTAGCAAATTAAACCCTGGTGTTTCACATTGAGCAACAACCCCCCCCCCCCCCCCCAAAAAAAAAAACAAAAAAAAGTCTAAAAATTCAGCAATTAGACCAAAATCACTCCACTGCTACAATTTTTTGGACAGATGTCCATTTGTGCAATCCACATGACCTACTGGGGGGCATTGTTGTGAAAGGTTACATATACAGGTGTCAGAAATCTATTCGTTACAAAGAAAAAAAAATGGCTTTTCTCTTTCTTTATTCTTCAACATGAAAACCCACCACCACCACTATTCCTTTCCTCTTATCAACCAACCACCCACACATCACCACCAAACCCATGTATCCCAAACACTTCTCATATTTCCTGGCCCCAATCTATGTATCTATACGTACAAAAGGAAACTAATGGAGGACGTGTTGCTGAAATCAAGAAGCAAATGACCATCTGCAAAGTCAGAGTTAGAGGGTCCAACTAGTTACTGAAATTGAGGAACCAGGTAACAAGTTAACCAGTTTGATGAATCAAGTTGATTGGTTTCTATCGCTTTGAAAGTTTTCAAATTCTCCAGTTTTTCATTTTTAAAGAATACTTGATAAGCCGCTTCTTATTTTCTGCCCTACCATAAGAGATTTGTAGTGTTCGCATTAATTGTTTTTGGGTTTTTGAATATATGTGAGATTTGTAGTGTTCTCATTTTCAGAGGTTTTGTGGGTATGGTGGTTGCGGGTCTCATTGGAGGCGGCGCCGTGGTGGAGTAATGATGAAGGGAATTATTGGGTTTGTTTAGGCGATGATTGGTTTCTCTGGTTGTAGGACGTGGTGGTTGTGGGTTGTGCCACTGAGAGTGATGGTGGCCGTTTTCTCGAATAACGGAAGTACGGTGGTTTAGAGTTGTGGAAAAGAAATAAAAAGAAACACAAAGGACCGAAAAAAATGAGGTTTTCAAGTGATGGTTGGTGTGATTGGGTTGGGGCTGTTATTGTGTAAGTGATGGTTGTGGGTGTTGGTGGTGGAGCTGTCTAAGGTGTATGGCGGTCCAATGACATGTATCCACTCGTAAAAGAAGTGTGTTTAGTTTTTATAAAATGATTTGATCACAATGCCCCTCTCAGGACGTTACATGGAGGGCACGAGTATACCGTCAAAAATTGCAACAGTGGACAGGTTTTGGGTCTAATTGCTGAATAATGTAAAGTTTAGGAGGTTAGTTGCTCAATTTGAAATCCTGGGGTTTTATTTGCCAAAAGGAACAAACCATAGGGGGTTGAATGCCTATTCAAAATGGGGGTAGTGCTTCCAAATGTGCACAATGTGGTGTCCTAAACATGACTTAGAGTAAGTAGAAAGAAAATGCTGATTCTTAAGGAAAATCATCTGAGGGTTCATGAGAGAAAATGATATTAACAGACGTAAATGCCTTGCATTAGGGGTTGGGCCTTTGAGAAAGACAACAAAATTGCCAAGATCAAAAAACAATCAGATTTGAAAATATAGAATAGCAGATTTGTAACAACCTGGTCCCCGGCCATACCACATGGCAATGGCTCCTTCACAAGGGCTAGCCAAATAGATACTTATGAGTCCATGGTCAGGGTCATATAAGGTCAATAACAATGTCTCCCACATCCAATATGGGATATCACAATCTCCCCTCCTTATGCCTTAGCGTCCTCGCCAAGGCTAAGTCATACAAACCTTACGCACTTCCTCTCTAGCCACCATGGGCCACACCTGACCCCGTTTTTGGCAACCCAACTGGACGACCCGACCTAAGCTTTCGAAAGTTGGCTTTGATACCATCTGTAACAATAAAGCAATGCCTCCCTCAAAAAGACTAGTCAATAGATACTTATGAGTTCATGGCAGGATCATGCAAGATCAATCACAATGTCTCCCGCATCTGATGTTGGAAATATAAGATTTATAAAACCAAGTTACTAGAACTTACTCAAATCCACCTATATTTATCCTAAGCACCCACAAAAGTGAAAGCATAAAGTTTCCATGAGAGGGATGAAGCTGAAAATTTTCCATCAATTGCAATGCTCAACATTCCTATTTTGAGTTAGAGTAGGGCTTGGGTCTCGAAGGGGGAGGAGGTTGAGTGGCTAGCTTGCTTAAGAGACACCATGGTCGAACAGATCTTTACTCCCATCAATGCATCAAACCCGGAGACGAAAATATGTCAATAGTCGATAAACAACCAAAGAAACGGAAAGATTACGATCTAGGTTCAAGCTAGACATGTTTATTGACATTCTTTAATGCTTACAAAGACCCTCCTTGATAGAGGATCCCTAACAAGCCAAATAAGAACATTGTTTATTCTGATTTCCTTCCTTGTGAAGTCAAACACTTCGATGCCACAATCTTAAGAGATTCTATAATGTTGAAATACACTATCTATCACCCATTTTTATTCTCTTACGCTCCCCCTCAAACTTAAAATATATATATATATAGACACACACACACACTACAAGTTTTCAAAAGTTTGCCATAATCGCGCCATTGGTAAAATTTCCATGTTTTTTCTCTTATCAGGTCACCTGCCAAATTGAAAAATAAGAGTATCCAAAAGCTTTAATAGGACATAAAGGATGCACAATGAGCGGGCTAAGATGGTCCTCATGGGAAAACAAGGTTGGAATTTACAGTTTGAGTCCTCAAGCATCTCCAGAGTTTCTTCCTTTTTTCATCTTCTAGTTGAGCATCATTTTCAGTGAAATCACATTTAGAAAATCCCCATTGGCATTGATCAGAAGGCTTCTCAATGAGTTGATGATCCAAGGGGGGTATTTAATTTTGTTCATTCTACAGAGCATGAAAATTAAAATATCTACGAAAAACTTTGACATAAAGGAGGCTAGTCGCATGCCAGAAAGACAAAACAAACATGGAACTACCAAGGGATGATCAACCTCTTCGATACCCTGTCGTAGAAAGAGAACGGGAAGTTATAGATATTCCCATTCTTCTACATGGTACGAGGGAGGTTAATCCTTCTGTGGTAATTCACCTTGCTTCTGCAGTTCCGCCTTTCAGGCAAGCGACTTTGCTGTCTCCTACCACAAGAAATATCCACATTGTTAGATGACTAAATGGTGTATTATGGCAAACATTAGCCTTTTGTAAGCTAGCTTTTTAACCTAACAAATTCGTTTTCCCTTCCTCCATAAGAGAAAGCCAAGACCTATGAATCTTGACGTCATGAACTATTTGGAAGTGGCGAGAGAGTCATGCTTGCAGAAAGATTATTAAGATTCTCACGAAACAAGACAATGATACTTCTAATTAAAATTATTGACTCTTGTTCAACATGAGAGTAAAAAAATACCCTTAAATTCATTAACTTGGAGCATTTAATTCGCACCATTGGAGATTTTGTTTGTGATTCCTAAAGGTTGTGGTTCAACTAGCGGAAGAACTGCTAAAAGATGCTTAAGCACTTGAATCAAGCCCAAGCTTTACTGCCCATGATGACTAATCTTAGCCCAAAAAGGCTTAGCGCATGAGGCTCTTGCCTTGGTCATTGAGGCACTTGCATGTTCTCAATCTCCAATAAGTTAGGCTACTTCAACAAGTAGAAGGCATGATATCTTCTTAAGAGCGGCACTATTAGGGCAAACTTACGAAAATTTGTTTGAATAATTTCATTCGTTTGAGGGGGAGTGCAACAGAATAAAGATGGGGTGGGGAACCTATAGCGAAAGACATTGAAAGGAAATCAAATACCATGGAAACCAAATACATCATGTCCTTATTCACCTTTATTTGGATCCGGTAACAAACTCCCATCCTCAACCTCCTCAAATTTCTAGCGAAGCAACTTTACTTTCATGACCAACTTGCTATCTATTGGTCCCTCATCACAATTTTCATCAGCATAAAACCTACCCAACCACATTTGTAAGGCCTCATTTTGACGATTGTACAAGCTAAGACTGGAAATAACACCATATCCTCCCTTATAAGCAGCTTAATTCCCGTAGCGAAATAAAACTTTTCCATTCTTCATCACACCATTCAACCACGACAAAAAACCGGCAACCAATTTCCCACACACATCTACACATAAACCCTCTCCCCTCTGTGTTTCAGTCGTAACCATCATTCCTCCCATCGATCTTCATCCTCCCTCTTTAATCGAATAAGGTTCAGAAATTTAGTTAAACACTAAAAACATTGATATTCAAATAAAAAAAAAGAAGATACAAAAAAGATCAGGTAAAGAGAGATATTTTGTCGGTTATGTGAACGGGGGATCGTGTATTTAATGGAAGGGGGCCTGGAAGTCCATTGCTTGTGTGTGTAAGGTGCAAGAACATTGACCAAGGAGGGTTACTTAAAATTCGAGAAGTCAATATCAACAAAGTAGATGCATCAGTGAAGACACTGGAGATGCTTGGTTGTGAAAATTCACGTCTACCAACAGCAAATATACATACGCAGAAATCATATTATGCAAACTGCAACCTTTGATTTCCGAGCAAACCTATTGTAGGTGACTCTACAGAAGGCGAAGGTTTCGGAGGGTATGGTTCATCTTCAGTTTGTTCGGGAAAGATGTGGACATGTGGTTGAGGGTAATGACGGCGGTTAAAGCTGGGTGAGTGTCAGATCCATGCGCATGGTGAGGATTGGGTACAGGTGTCGGAGGCCAAGGACTCGTGGGTAGTCATTCCGGCGGGTCAATAGTTGCTGACAGCGTGAAAGCCCCATATGTTGCCTGTTGGGTTAGGGCCACACTTTTTTTGGGTCTAACCAATTTTTCTTTTCTACTTAGTTGGAGGGTGAAGGATTTCTGTTTGTCTTTTTGGTCGGGAATTTGGACACATCGTGTGTAATTGGTACCTGTTATGGTTACGACAGCTTTTGATGATTTGCCTATCAAAAGAAAAATCTAACAATGAGATGATAAATTAATTAGATCAGGAACATGAAGGCACCTTTCTCTTCTTGCTGCTGCGTTTCTTCAAATCCTTGTCCTTCTTATCTGCAGAAACATTTTGTCACATAATAAGGGTGGATGCGTTCTTTAAAACAAAGATAAAGCCTGTTATTCTTTTCTTAATGCTTCCCAAGCTTTTCATGCGTACCTGTTTTGCGGCTAGATTTACTGCTTGAGTGGTTTCTTCCATGGGCAAGCTTGCTCGCCCTTTCAGCATCTAGTTGAGCTCTGTACTCTCTCATCATTTTATCTTTGTCCGCTTCTAACTCCCCCTTTCTGATTTCTTCTTCCTAGCAAGTTAAATCTGATAAGAAATCTAGAAATACGCACCTCATAACATTGCAGAAGAAATCTTAAATTGCAGAAATTAACATCAGCAAAGGCAGAATATTTGGTCAAGCTCTTAGTATTGTCATGAATAGTACATTAGGGGGGGGGGGGGGGAGCTTACAGGCATCAATATTAGGAGAGAGTGTATGGGTTTTACTCTCGCCTCGAGCTTGAGAGAAAGATCAAGTAAAATGATACTGAATGTCGGTCAAATAAGAAGCACACATAAATAGAAGAGGGAAGGACGAAAAGGAAGCATTGCTTGAAATGGTGTGCACATATTCAACTTAAACATTTGGATGCCCCAATGAGACAAAGTGACTTGAGGACAGATTGAGAATAACACGGAAAAAAGTAGTGAGAAAGGACTTGATTATTAGAAATATATATCAGAGCATACGAGCTGAATTGGGGAGAATTAAAAAACGAATCGTGTCGCTAACCCAATTAATTTGTTCTAAAGGCTTGCGTGAATTAAGGTTTCACAAAGCAAAACACTTTATTTATAAGGTTCCAAATCAGAAAAACTATCTCAACGTATCGGTAAGAAGGAGAGTGTACATGGGGATTCTCTCATCAGGCAATTCCACTAACAATGACTTCAAGATTCCCTTTCAACTACTAAAGAAATGCTTACCACTGAATGCCATGCTCATGTTGTCCAGGAAAAAAAAAATTGCCAAAAACTTGAAAAACATTCCACTCACAGTGTAAGTTTGCCCCAGATAATTTAGTATTGTAATAACTATGCTAGGAAAAAAAAAATAGCTGGGTCACATAGGTTACCTTTTGCTTCTTTTTGTATTCCTCCCAAGTAACTGTGTGTGAAGTTTTAAGACTGGCCAAACGAGCAGCATGCCACTCTGGTGAATGAAATGAACCATCCACCTGCGACTGCCTTCATCAGAAACAGTGCAGCAAAGAAAACCATCCCAGCTATGACTAGTCTACCACACTATTTAAACATAGCTATGGCGGACAAAGCTTGCAAGAAAATATATGGGATAGCAAGACAAAGAAAGGTGCATCAAACATAATATTGGCACGACAACAAGTGTGATAATGCATTGAAAAATCTGAGACAGACTCATGAAAAAATCAAACACAGGGTTTCAATTGTCGAAAGATTTCTAAATATAATAATAGTGAAAAACCATATTTCCACTTTCAGATAGCAAAAGTTTCTTACTAATATCTGATCTAAATGTTAGAAAACAATACAGTCTATACTTCAACTGACCAAGAACAACAACTATTTTTAGTTTGTAACATGCTCACAATTTTCTTCTCTCATACAGGGAGTGAGCAACCCTTACATAAGCATCGTTCAATAAGAAAAAACCGGAAAGATGCAGGGTAAACCTCAAACAGACAAACCCTTAGTCCCAGTTCTAGAAAACCAAGCCCTCTACCACAGCAAGAGGCAACAGATTACGCAGCTGGGACACTAGGAAGAAGTCAATCAGAAACTCCAACAAGCCGCATCCAAGCATGAAAACTTCTCACTAAGCCGCATAAGGGGGCAACTGTCTATCAGGCACGTTTCAAGACTTCTGAACCCCCTACGGGCCCTACCAATTCCCAGAAGCTTTCCTACTGACCTTGTCATAACCTAAAAATGGGATGATGAGGCTGCATGAACCACTATTCTTATTGTGTGTACAGGAAAAGGAAACACTTGATTGTGCGCTCAACTAAAGAAAACATGATGTGCACCAATGACTTCAAAGTTCCAAGTAGTAGAACATATAAACCTATAACTGATTAACTGCAAGATTCAGCCACTATTTACATTCGCCCCCACTCTTTCTGTAACTGATTTTTTATGCTAAAAAGCAGTTGTATGAAAATTGTGGTTTCTATGACAATTGTGGCTTAAAGTCTCCCCAAGCTACTGCGTAGGAATTTTAGGCATCTCCACATAAAGAGAGTTGGTCTTGACTTGATAACTCCACAATATTAAACCTAACTTTTGAAAGGTTGTGTGGATCACTTAATTGGATTCTGTGCAGGTTGTACCCCAGTGTCATCGGAGTATGAAATTTCATAAGCATGATAAGCGTTGTTTGGCCCGTTCTCTAACAGTTTAGAGCCAATAATTACTTATAATTGTTCATAGCTCAAGTTTGGCAAGGTCATGGGTTCCCCCGCTTGCATCTGATCCTTTTTGCGCTTGGTGGTGATACACCTTAATTTGTTTCTCGTGTTGTCTATCCACATAAAATTCGGGGCATGGACATTTTGGAGTGCAGGCAAGATACACATTGTTGGGCACACTCTCCAATAACTTAACCTTTTATTGTAAACTGTTCCTTAACACCAAACTAGCATGTATAACGTCTGTGTGTCTTCCACCAATTACTAATTTATTTAAATGAAGTCAGCGCTATATGAGACATTGCTTTTTCTTTCCCCTACCTAAATTTACATCTTGGCATGGTTAACACAACTAATCTTAAAACAGAAGTCACTCTTTTTCGGCTTATCCTGGTTGGATTATCTCCCTGCTTTCCAAGATTGAACCCCTTTGACTTCTTAGAAAATTCCCATGCTAATTCAAATGCATAAACATTAAATTAGACCAAATAACAATCAAAAGTCACACGAGGGTAGAAACAACGAGTAGGGTCACCGTTGAGATGTTCAAATTCTAGGAACTTGCCAAAAACTCAAAAGACACTGAACCTCGAAGCGCCAAAGTAACTAACTAACTATCGCTAACCGAGCAAGAGCATTGGAAACTAATCTCATCAAACCATGTAAAAGATACAATGTTAAGAAGTCATTCTTAGGTGGGGAATCCCCAACACATCAACCAGAGGGAGCTCGCCAACCAAACAAAAGGTGGGACCCGAAGTTTATTTTACTTAGGTGACGCAAGGAAGACGTGTTGTGGACTCCCACTTAGAATCATAGTTATGCCAGGGCCTCTAAATTACGAGATTTCAATACTTCCTAGTAATTAGATATCAACATAAAGTTTGGGTCTTTTTCATAAAGATTCTTTCTTCCCGAAAGGAAGACTTTTGGAAAGGTTCTTACTTCTTGCAGATTTGGAGATTTGCATACTTCTTGCAGATTTGGAGATTTGCACCGAAATATCATTAACCAGATAATACATATACACCAAAGAAACAACAAAGAAATTAGTACCCAAGTACATAGACTGCGAGAATGTAATACACAACATTAAGAAATCAATTAGCAAATATAACCTAAATATGAAAAGAGAGAGAGACTGGTGGCAATATGGAAGGGTACAAACCATGCCGTCTTCGACCTCGTCCGGCCCGGCTGAGCTGGAGCCCAGCCGGGCTCGCTGCATAGCCTTGTAGGCTTGATTTTTGCCCATCAAGAAAATTGGTGGAGACCCAGATCGAAAAGAGCGACACCCAGATTAAAACTCGAGGATAATCTGTGATAGGTAGATTACGGGTGAAAGTGAGGTTGTATAATGGGATTTATATAGGTTGGGGGCTTTTCTAAGACATGAAAATCTCCGCGTCTGGGTGAGAAAAATAAGAGCCCGGGGGGTACATGAAAATCTCCCTTTCTTCTTTTGCCCTTTTGAAGTCTCAGTTCAAATAACAATCGTAAAGACATGAACCGAATAAAGTAATCAATACAGTCAATATTACATGTGTTAAATCAGATTTACGAATCATGAAAAGTCAAATGTAGGAAAAAAAATCGAATAGAAACATGTTAAAGCCAGGTATAAAATTAAAAAGTACGCTCTAGAGGAGATGTTGTATTTGGTGAACATATTTGAGGTATTTTAAGTCAAAACTCAAATGATTTTTTCATTTATCTTACACTCACATTGCTTGCTTGAAGTTGTGAAAGTTGTGCTAGAGTTGCAATCCCACGTTGAGGAGATCACAAAACTTATACGAGATTAGAAGTTGATATCCTTTTTGTTGGACTTAGTAACAGACTAGTAAAGGTGAAACTAGTAAAGATGGAGTCTCGCGTGCATTTGAGTTAGAGTTGTCAAAAGGGCCGGGCGGCCCGCGGGCTGGCCCGACCCCCTCGATGAACAGTGGCGGCCCTTAAATATTGGGCTTTGGGCCTGGACTTGGACCAGGCCAAGAAATACCAGGAAAAAGCCCGTTTCTGGCCCGGCCCGAATAGAAGCCCGGATTTGGCCAGGATTTCAGGCCCGGTTCTGGCAGGCCCCACCATTTTCAAATTCTGATTCCCCCCCCCTTTCCCCCCAACGGTTTCATTCCCCTGAATTCCACTTTTACCCCCCCCCCCCCAACAGCAAAATAACGGCTAGTTTGGGGGTATTTTGGTCTAACTTAATTTTTTCAACACTTTTAAGGGTTTTTACACTCTTACCCTCCCCAACAACTATAAACGGATAGTTTTTAGGGGTATTTTGGTCTTTTGTGAAGTTTCAAAAATCTATAAATTCACACCATTTCTCTCTAATTTTTCACACCAATCTTCTTACTCTCTCTTATATAAACATTCTACATTTCTACAAGCTTTGCTACTATTTTTCTCTCCAATTACTACTCTTGCTAATTATTACTCTTATTTACTAATTAGTACTCTTACTAATTATTACTCTTGTTTACTAATTACTATTCTTACTAAATTCTAATTACTAACCACTTCTCTTATTAATTTGTTACTCTCTAATTCTTTTGTCTAGTAATTAGTAATTAGTGAATTTATATTTATCAATTACTATTACTAAATTCTTTTTAATTACTAACTCTCTTCAATTTTGAATTACCCTCAGTGATTCATTTGTTACTCTTTAATTCTTTTAATTGTTATTTCTAATTACTAATTACTGCTCTTATACTTGTGTATTTAGTTACTCTTACTAATTTTATTTTCCAATCTAGTAAAAAAGTTTAGCGTCAAATATGGCTGGATTACTGAAGAAACTGAAGCGTGGATCATCATCACGAAAAACATCATCATCATCACAAGCACCACCACCAGCACAAGCGCCAGCACCACGGCCATCACAAACACCAATCCAAGCACCACCACAACCATTCGTTCCTGGACGAATGAGTACAGGCTGTATGATAGATACCCAAGCCAATTGGGAGTTCAATCAAAACATTCCAGATCTTGAATACACGCCTGATCAAGACCCCCCGCATTATAGTCAAGGACGCAGCTCGGTTGGCGAAGCTACTACTCCGTGGCATAATCTTAACCCTATGCCTGGTCATGATGAAGAAGGGCCGAGCAATGCCTCCGGTAATGAGCCAGAAGTCCAAAAGGGAAAAAAAAGAAAGCCGAGTGTTGGAATCATTTTGATGAAGTTATGGTGGACGGCATCCGAAAAGCTCGATGTAAGTACTGTGCTAAATTATTTTCGTCTGGTAGTGGTAATGGACATCTTAACAGGCATTACCCTCAGTGTGCACCTCGACAAGGCCACGTCGAACCTACCCAAACGCAGTTATCTTTTGACGGTAAGTTATTTGTTTATAATCAGCGAGAGCAAAGAGACGGTCTCGCTGAATTTGTTATTCACGATGAACAAGCCTTTTCTTTTGCCGATAATGCTAAGCACTCTAGATATATGAACACATACGTTCAACCTTTGTACAAAAAGGTTCATAGAAACACAACTAGATCCGATGCACTCCGACAGTATAATGCTGCTAAAGCACGCCTGATCGATTATTTCGATAAATTTGACGGTAAAGTTAGTCTTACTTCTGATATTTGGCAATCTCCATTTACTTTTGTTAGTTATACTTGTGTGACGCCCATTGGATTGATGCAGATTGGATTATGCACAAGAGAATCATCGCTTTCGAGCTCTTTCCTTTTCCGCATGATGGAATGAACATTGCTACTATTATATTAAAAGCATGTACCACATTTAAATTAAAGGATAAGATTATGAGTATTAGTTTTGATAATGCTTCTAACAATACAGCTGCTGTTGATGCTTTAGAGGAGAGCCTCAAACCTGTACTTTCTGGTAAATTATTTCATGTTCGTTGTGTTTGTCATATAATTAATTTAATTGTTCAAGATGGTTTAGCTGCTGCAGGAGATATTCTTGTCAAAATGAGGGGTATGACAGCGTATGTTAATAGTTCGAGTCCGAGAACACAACAATTTAAAACGTTGTGTGTTGAATATAATATGCCTCGCAGGAGAGCAGTTACAGATGTGGTCCACAGGTGGAACTCTACATACCATATGCTTTTACACATTCTGGCATACAGAGAAGTCTATACGCATTTTCTACTAACCTTGTTCCCAGCCGGCTTGCCAACTCAAGAGGAATGGCAGATGGCCACATACCTAGCTGAATTTTTGGAGGTATTTTACACGTCTACCAATTTATTGTCTGGTACGTACTATCCCACCTCTCCTCTCGCTGTAATAGAAATTCTCAAGATGGCTACAATGTTAACAAAATGGAGATATATAGGACCCTTTAAGGAAATAGTAAAAGTGATGGATAAAAAGTTTAATAAATATTGGAGTGAACTGCCTGTTATTTTTGCTGTGGCTACTTGTTTAGATCCTAGGTTAAAGTTGCATGGCGTGAACGTCTCGATACAAGAGATATCGAGATTAATGTGCTACCCATAGAGGACACAACCGCACTCACAGCGAAAGTGAGCAAGACATTTGAGGAATTGTTCAACTCTATCGTAATTCTGCTGACGTGCGCGGACGAGCTTCATCATCGACTGCTGAGAGGTATTATGCGCCATACCTTAAGGGCTTTGAACATCTAGTAGCAAGACAACTACCAGGTGAAGGTACTTCTAATTCGGCAGGTTCGTCTACTTTTTCCTCTTTTAATGAGATTGGTGTATATTCAAATACTGATCATTATTCTGATTTATCAATGCAAGAACAGGTTAATTTTAATTTGTTAAATTTTTGGAAACAAAATCAAAACATGTATAAAACTTTATCCCAAATTGCACGGGATGTACTGCCAGTGCAAGCCTCCACGGTTGCTTCAGAGTCGGCATTTTCAGCGAGCGGGAGGGTTTTGGATGACAGGAGGAGTCGTCTTAACCCCGAGTCGCTCGAGCTATGTGTATGTTGGAAGGATTATCTTGATGCGAAATACCGCGAGCAAGATAAACCGATTGATGATAGGAAGAGCAGTGACTCGGATGTTGAAGTACTTCCGGATGATTAGGTAATTTCTTTTTATTTTCCTTCTCTTAAGTTTTAAGAATAATTTTTTTCACAAAATATAGTTTTTTCACATATATATATATATATATATAGGGAGCTGATATATTGATATCGCTAGCAAAATAGGATAAGTTGCTAGCGCGATCTGGCCATCCACGGGCGATCTGTGGACGGTCCAGATCTTTTTTTTGCATTTTTTAAGTCCGTCCACTACATTATGTAGCGGACAATTTCTGGACAAAAATACCCTCCAGCTCAGTCCGCTACATTGTGTAGCAGACGAGTTGGCATTACTTTTTCTCTCATTCTCTCTCCTTTCAGTCATTATTTTTCTGACATGTTTGTCTCTCTCTCTCTCCCATCAATTTTATGACTCCTCTCTCTTTATCTCTCCCCCTTTCTCTTCCTCTCTCCTTTCTCTCACTTTCATCTCTCTCTATTTATCCTTTTTGCCTGCGATCTTGTCTGTCGTAAGGAGAATCGAATCGGAGACCCGCAAGATCTGAGCCGGAGCGGAGTTTGAATCAGAGGAACATGTATTGAAAAGCATTTTTTGATTTACTAGCTTTTTTAAGTGATTGCTTTTCGCCGGAGTGGCGCGGTGGATCCATCTACTCATTTCAACATTCACGGCTAGAGTGGCGCGGTGGTTCTTCGGCAATGGTGGCAGTTGTGGGTTTGTTGATGGCAAAATACATTGTTTTGGATCTGCAAATTGCAAAGATAAAAGACATTGCATGACTGAAAAATATAGAGAACCCAGAACATCTAACACATTTAACACAGAACCCAGTTAATTTGGTTGTGTGTAGCGGACACAATGAGTATTGATGACAGAAAGAGAAATGAGAGAGAAGGACACGAGCATTGATGACAGAAAGGAGAGAGAGAGAGAGAGAGAGAGAGAGAGATAGAAACATGTCAAAAAAATAATGACTGAAATGAGAGAGAATGAGAGAAAAAGTAATGCCAACTCATCCGCTACACAATGTAGCGGACAGAGCTGGAGGGTATTTTTGTCCAGAAATTATCCGCTACATAATGTAGCGGACGGACTTAAAAAAATGCAAAAAAAGATCTGGACCGTCCACACATCGCCCGTGGACAGCCAGATCGCGCTAGCAACTTATCCTATTTTGCTAGCGCTATCAATAGATCAGCTCCCATATATATATATATAATAAGTTTTTACATGCAAGATAGATATTTTTCCGTATATATAAAAAAAATAGATAACTTCGCCTGTTATTTACAATCAGCCAGTCCCAAGCCCGGATAAAAGGAGGAGGACCTATGAACACATTTATCTTCAATTTAACTATATATGGACGTTAATAATTTATATACATTCATAAATTCTAGCCTCACTTATTTCGAATTTTTTGACAAATACAATATATTAATATCATAGGTTCTTTAATACTCACTCATAACCATGATATGAGAGTCATATATATATATATATATATATATATATATATATATATAATTTTATGTTGTATATGAGACAAAGTAGAGAGAAAAAACTGTTAGTCAAAATCTATACTTATTACTTAAGATCGTCTCGGAAATTAACATGTATCAATCTCAACCAATTAATTTGGAGTAAAATATCAAATAGTAGAAATAGTCTCTTTCATGTGTTAAGATTTTATTAATAAAGCTCACCAAGAAGAGTATAAAAAGGTTTAACATAAAATAAAAAATAAAATGAGAGACAAATAAATATGTATATACATACATACATATATATATATATATATATATATATATATGTATATGACTTATAATGAAATCAAAGGATAAAGATTAGGTTCGTTAAATTATGAATATTGGACATGCCTAAAGTATATGAAAGAAGAAATTTAAAATTGAGAGATGTAAATGAGAAAGAGAGAGAAAGAGAGAGAAAGAGAGAGAGAGAGAGAGCAATTTGCTTACATAATAACAAGAATCTTAGCCATAGTACTACATTACAATTTGCTTAAATAATAACAAGAAATTACCGTAATTAAAGCCTTTACTTTGAATAACAAGAAAATGCAAAAAATAATAATAATAAGGCCCGGGCCCGGCCCAAGCCTGGCCCTAGATATTGGACCTAGGGCCAAGGCTTGGACTGAGCCCAGATTTCCCCTCCATCTGGCCTCGCCCGGCCCGATTGGCAGCCCCACTGGCCAGGCCCTGGCCCAGTTTCACTGCAGGCCCTATGGGCCCGGGCTGGGCCGGCCCAAGCCCAGCCCATTGACACCTCTAATTTGAGTTAGGCTCAAGCACATGCTCTTCTAAGCCACTTTCAGAAATACGGAGGAATACTAATTAACCAAGCGCATCACATTTTACTTGCGGAAGGGAAACTAAAGTCGGCCCAAAAGCCCTCATGGGCATACCAGATTGTGGAAGTCTTTTGCTAAAATTTTATTTAACATTTTTAGTAATATTATTGAGTTTTCTTTAACAATTATTGTAGCCTTTTACACGTGATTTCATATGCTCAATCAAACCTATTTTGATTGTGTTAGCACGGTTGACTTTCGCTCCCTTCTTCCTTACAAAAGGACGATCTTTCTTCTAGTTACAAGTAAAAGATCAAAATTCTCCCTCATTATAATTGTATTCTCTCTATTTGTCTGAAGCAAGCAGAACGATTTTCATGTAGCTAGTAATTTGTTATTCGAGTGCTTGTTAAACAGAGAAGGGATTGTTGAATCCTAGAGAGTAACCTTCAAGACCTTAAGCACTGACATATTATCTTTGAAGGGGCGAAACTAGTCATTAGGACAGTCTATCACATGCCTCGTTCTATTGCTCATAGTATTCTACAATCTTAAGAGTAGTTATTTTAAGCTTTAACATGGTAGTTTCCTACTTTTTATCCTACAATCTTAAGAGTAGTTATATATGTTGCTGTTTAGCCTTGATTTTGACATTGCCAATGTGGACTTTGCCTTTTCCAAACCTGAACCCACGCCAAAAGACAAAATGCGAAAAGAGAATACTGACCCCCAAAGAATTTAAGGAAAAAAACTAAGAATTTCTGATAAAGTACACAAGGGACGTGATTCTGTATTCTCTTTCAAATGAACAGATGATGTTTATAGCAATATGCTCATGCTTCTGAAATTCGGGATGCTTTGAATGAGAAATATGTGAATGTTATAGGTAATTTTACAATTTCAAATGTTTGAAGATAAGTACATGTCCTCCCAATCCACGAGTAGTTGAACTCACCAAAGAGGGCATGCTTCTGCCGGAGCCCTATTTAATCAGCTCCTGGACTGAAAATCCCCCCGAGTCCTGGAAGGACTGCAAAAGCATGATGAAATATAAGAGAAATGACATGACTTTAGAAGATGTGATAGTACACATACGTATGGAAGAGAAATAAGGATCTCGAGAAAGCTCATATGGCCAAGGAATTTACCTCCAAGGCCAATCTGATTTAGAAAAGGCACGATAAACCATATGGGTACCATAAAAAGGTAAAATGACATGAGTGGTCGTAGGCCCACCCACAGGTAAAATACAAATGCCTGATCACCTTATGCCCCATGATTTGGTTGTGGCAGACCAGGTCACATTGCACAATATAGGAGCAGAAAAATAAGCGACAACCTTGCAATTCTGACAGCTCACCTAGCCAAGGTAGCAGATCTCATTGTTGCGATTATTTTGGGAAAAACTATTTTGGCAGAGGAGTAAGCTTGAGTGTAGACTCTGGTGCTACAAGACATATATATGATAACAGAAGTGCCTACACAGTAGGGGAATGAGAACAACTGTTCATGGATGGCTCCCAGCTGAGGCATAGTGAAGTTAGTCTCAAGCTTACATCCAGAAAGATCATCTTTCTTTCTGATGTACTATATGTACCAAAACTTTGTTAGATTCTCGTGTCTATCTTTCAACAAGGGAAAGTAGGAGTGAAAAAGATATTAACTCTTGGGAGACAAAACTATTCTTAACAATAGTTCATCACACGCCTCAAACTATTACTCAAACTTTCAATAAGTTTTCCTATGTTATTTTATGCTTTAACGTACTAGTTTTCGGTTTATTTCCTATAAGATGATGAACACCAAGTTATGTGAGGCATATCAGCCACTTATTCATAACCAATATGTTATATTCCTTCAATTCCACAAAAATTGATCACTTTGACTCTACACTAACATTAAGGAAATTGTCAAATAATTTTGTCTTTCCCATTTCACCCTTTTATAGAGGTGTCTCCTCTCTTAGAATCTTTGTAATATCCCACCAAGTCTTTCTCCAATCATGAGCCTCTTATCTTGCTTCCAAGCATAAAACTTGCAAACCATATCCAATTGCCATGGTAGGCTATTTGGATTAATTTATGCAATCCAAATGCATTATAGAAAAAGGGATGTAAATCTTGATCTTGATGGCATGTGGACAAATGATCCCTGAAAAGCCTCTGAACACTTTAAAAGAAGGGTAAATTGCACTAAACCCCCTGAGGTTTACACCCGAGTCTTACAAAAGACCTAAGGTTTTAATTTCAACAACTAATACCCTAGCTTTGTAGTTTGGATCCAATTAGACCAAAAATCATTTTTTCGTTACAAGAGCTGTCGATGCCCCTCCAAATGTGCACCTCATGTAATTTTTTTTAGGGGCAAATCTGTCAAATCTTAAGGTAGCTGTTTAACCCCTAAACCTAAAGGAAATGACTGTTGGAGAGAATTTGAATTATCAACAAATAGTCACACTACCATCACAGCCTAGGACACAAAATTAGGTTTAGCGTTTAAAAACAAGGGGACCAGAGGACGATCAAGGCGATATTCGTTAGATCTTCAATAAATGATGTACTGCAATACATGAGAGAACCAGAGGACGATCCACCGGTTTATGGTACGTTTGATGCTTCTATATGATCAATGTCAGGGGTTTTAAGTATGCAATTGAGTAACGTATTAAATTTTTCGTTATGATTCGTTAATGAAATAGGCAATATGCAATTTTTCTGTTACGTAAACATTTTTTGGTGATGACATATGTGCAAATATGATAGAATGGTAAAAAAAAAATTGTACATATATTTTTTTTGTTGATGGCCTGTGACTGCTATTTAGAATATGTTCTTGTTATTATCGATGGTAAGTTTTATAAAAAAAAAAAATGCTTTATGTGCAATTTTTTCAGTGAACCGCGAATGGGTCTCTATTACTCTTAGATGTCAATATTTGATCATGGCATTAATTTTAATGTAGTTTGATAGCCTGATACATTTGGTAGTCAAACATGTATTGTTTGTTGTGTTTCTTTGGTAGGTCAATTGTAGAGTTTATTGTTCTCTGTTTATAGTTATGAATACCGTATCGGAGTGCGTACCATTTTTTTTCCTATAAAATAGAACTTACCGTTATCGGTACCGTCTCAAAATTGTCATAAATATTTATATATATATATATATATATATATATATATATATATATATATATAAATATATGTGTGTGTGTGTGTGTGTAATATTCATTCATTGACGAACTAACAATATATACATATATTTTCTTACTCACAGCTCCTCTAAAATAAAATATTTGTTATATAGAGCTTGAATTACCTTAATTTTCAAATAAACTATTAGTTTCCAAATAAGTTGTTTATCCCACTCTTTTCGACGATCTTGTCCGCAAATTCTTATGTTAGAATAAGTTGTTTGTTCAATAACAACGTTGTTGAGTTCAAGAATAAGCTGTTTTTCTAAGTGTGCGCGCGCACGCATAAGTAAAGCAGTGCATCATGTAGATGAAAGAATATGATCAAAGCTTCCAGATTGAAGTACATTAAAGTTAAGTGAAGATCGAAAACTTATCAAGAAAGATTTTACAAATTGTAAAGAATATTATGAGTAAAAGGTTATAGAGGCTTTGATTAGTATAATCTAACTTGGAGTGTTTTTCTATCTAATCTTTATGGTTAATTTATAAAATTTCTAATTTTTTTTGTCACATTTACATTTTTTAAAGGACCGATACAAAACATGCTATCTCGGCCGGTACGTAGTTCTCGGCCGGTACAACCGGTACAAAGCAGTATTTTGACCAGTACAAAATGTAAGGGATACCGTACCATAAAAAATAAAAGCGGTACGTACCGGCCGGTACGGTATTTATAACTATGCCCTTATTAGACAAACAATTAATGTTGTCAATTGCTTTTCTTTTATGCTTAAGTCCAAGGTCTTCATTGTTTACCCTGATAGTACATCATGGTGGTGAATTTAAAACTCAGCAAACCACTAGTTATGTAGGGGGAAGTATCACCTTTTTTTAACTATGTCCCAAGTAATAGAATATCTTTGTTGTGGTTTGATGACATGGGTCAGGCATTAGGCTATGAAGGGTTTCTAGGGTATTATTTCAAGGAACCCTTAAGAGAGGCATACATACACATAGCAGTTGATGACTGCATTCTCTACATGATTGAGTCTTAGCCTAAAAGTAAAGTTGTTGACATTTATACCACACATCCAAATGGTGTTAAGTATATTAAGAAAGGAGTTGGAAATGACTTGGAATCTGACTCTGTGGAGGTGCTAAATGTACATTATGCTAATGAACAGGATAATGATAATACAAGTGAAGATAAGGAAGCCACTGACGAGGAACAAAACTATGACATAGGTTAAAAGGATAATGTTGACATTGGTCTTGAGGAAGTAAATATTGGTGAAGGTGGTGTTAGGGATGTGGGTGGTGATGCTACTGAATAAAATGGTTTGTGTTTGATCTTGACTATGAAGGTGATTCAACTAGTGATGAAGATGACGTTATGTTTGACAAGAACATAGATGATGATAATGGATGAGCTGGTGTTAACAATGATGTTAGGAAAAGGGTGGAGGAGCAATGTACTTCAACTGACTATGCAGAGACTGGAGATTAGGTACAATTTTGTACTGAGTGATGATGAGGTTGAAACTGCAGCTATGTTGACTACAATAAAATAAAATAAAATAAAAACAGATTATGAGCAACCATCTTTTATGGTAGGCATGTTGTTTTCTAGCATCAAGGAGTTGAGAGATGCTATTTACAATCATGCATCTAAATGGGAAAAGTTTTAAAGATGATAAAGAATGAGAGGTATATAAATTAGGGCAAAATGTGCAGCTGAGGGTTGTGGATGATATATGGTTCTTACATGCATAGTGAGCACACTGTTCAGATTAGGACACTAGGTCCCAAGCACACAGGTGGCAAAAAGGATAAAGTTGGATCATTAACTCAACTTGGTTAGCTCAGAGATACATTGATGACTTTAGATCTAATCCAAAATGGCCTTTAAATCAATGAGGGAAATAGTTAAAAGAGACTTTGGTGTGAAACGGGAAAAATGCTACAGAGCTAGGACTAAGGCCAATAAGATGATTATGGGTTTTGTTGCTGAGCAATATGCCAAATTAGAGGATTATTGCGAGGAGTTGAAAAGAAGCAATCTCGGGAGCACAATTGTTGTTAAAATAGATGAAGTTTTACCTGATAGGGGTTTTTAGAGGTTGGACATATGCTTTGGTGGTCTTAAAAGAGGGTTGTAGACCATCAATTGGTCTTGATGCGTGTCATGTCAAGGGACCATATCCAGGGCAATTGTTGACTGTAGTTGGGGTTGATGGAGATAATGGAATGTATCCATTTGCATATGATGTGGTAGAAATAGAAAACAAAGCATCATGGAAATGGTTTGTAGAGCTGGTTGTGCAAGAATTGGACATTGTCAATTTCAGTGGATGGACATGGATGTCTAGTAAATGCTCTTGAAGATGTAGTCTTAACTTCAGAACATTGGTACTATGCGATGCACCTTCTCCAGAATTTCAAAGAATAGTTTAGGGGAAAGTCTCTTCAAGATTGTCAATGGGATTGCTCAAAATCAAGCTATGTTCAAGGATTTAAGAACCATATGTCAGAGATGAACACCATAAACCCTGATGCTTTTAAATCGTTGAGTGACAAGCCTCCACATTAGTAGAGTAGGTCTCATTTTCAGACTTATACCAAATGTGACCAAGTGACAAATAACTTGAATGAAAGTTTTAACAGTAAGATTGTCCAAGCAAAATGTCTTCATATCCTAAGTATGTTGGAGTGGATCAGAGTGTATCTGATGACAAGGCTAAGGAAGAAAAGAGAGAAAGCCTTAAAAAGATTTGGAAGCTTGTCTTAGTATGTGTCTATGGTTGACAGCAAGATTGAAAAGGCTAAGGTGGCTGCTGGTTATTTTTATGCACTAGGGTCTAGGAATGGAGAAAATGAAATTAGAAGTATAAATGGGTCTCAGTACATAGTGTATTTGGAGCATTACAGTTTCTCATGTAGGAGGTCGGATTTAACTGGGATACCATGATCCCGTGCTGTAGTAGCAATGTTTCAAGCAGACATAGACCCTGACAACTATGTCCATGAGGCTTTCAAGAAAGAGATTTACATGAAAACTTATGGACAAGTTATTCATGCTTTGAATGGTCAAGAAATGTGGAATAATATTGGCTTACCTAAGATTCTTCCTCCTTGCCATAAAGCGCAGCCTAGAAGACCTAAATTAGCAAGAAGAAGAAGTGTACATGAGCCTAGGAAAGAAGCTAAAAAACCTTTACTCTGTGAAATGTTCATTGTGTGGAAACCTTGGGCATAAGAACATGTGCTAAGAGAAGGAGGGCAGAAGTGCAAGACAGTCAAGGTCTAGTTCAAAATGATGGAGGGATAAGTAGTGGAATGTAGTTGGAGCAACTCGGGAGTCAAGGCAAGGAAATGAATGTGCAAGCCAGAGAAATGAAGGAGCAAGGCAGGGAAATGCAGAGCAAAGGTAGGAAATTACAGGGAAAAGGCAAGGCAACCTAGGGGTAAGCCAGGGCATAGTGAAGCTACTTTTAAGTTTCTTATCTCTGTATATTTTTTGTGGGTTACTGTCTCTATGTGTACTCCTGGTGCTTTAATAATGTTGCAGATAAGCAAGACAGGAAAAAGGGTAGAAAAAGAGAGTGTACAGCAAAATGAGACAGCTAGACCAAAGGTAAATGACATAAAGACTTTTTAATTAATGGTCCCATTATTTGTCTTGCTTCCTGGAAAAATTAGTGGTCCCATCTTATTTTATATTGTAGCATGCCACACACCAAGTAAACAATGCAACCTGCTACACCAAATGTCAACCTGCAACATTCAAGTCAACCTAACTTGGCAGGGATTTCAAGTCAGAATTTGAGTCATGTAAGTACTGATCTTTTACTTTTTTTTGTTGTGTGATTTTTTTCAATTTTCCATATCTCATAGTGCTTAATTTTTGTGTGAGTAGAGGATGAGTTCAAGCCAACCATTACCTATGAGATCGGACAACCAAAGTGGACCTCTATATGGGATGTTTAGGGCTATACCACAGTTATGGTAAACATTGGAAATGTACAAGTTAGGCCTGCATCATACATGATCAATGGAAGGAATGTGGTCACTGCCTCATCACTTAGAGCATGGATCAAAGCAAGACAAAGTGCAAGTGGTGTAAGTGCAAGGACAAGAGCCAATGACAAGTCAGGAAATTGAAGAAGGAAAATTTGATCAGCTTCCAATTTGTGTTAATAGGGGGGTTGTGTAATTTCTTTTGTAATGTTAAGGGATTGTGAAGTCAGGGGTTATTTTGTATGTACTTTTGTAGTGAAGAATAAGTTTACCCTTGTACATGTTGGTGGATTGATGTTTAATTCTTTGGATAACATTTTGACAGGCATTAATATGAAGTAAATATTAGTGAAGTTGTGTTGTTGTTTTGTATTTCAATGGTTGGAATACAGAATGAACTGTTGTGTTTAGTATTTGTATGATCAAGCGTATTGTTGTTCTATAATAGTTGGAACTTAACAGGGGAATGTACAGGTTGTATTTTGACTTATTACATTTGTATAGATACAAAAGTACATGGAAGATGTTGCACAAAGATTTTGCCAAAATTCATTTCATTTCCACTTCAATTTACACATACCCAGCTTTGATCGCCTATACTAACAATCAAGCAAGAACCAAAGTCTTGGTTCAATCTAATCTAGGATTATGAGATACTTTAGACCAAGCCCATGCACATCCCTACATCATTTGTTTCAATTGTGGTTCTCTGCCCCTGTCTCCAACTCCAAGTTTCTGAACCACACAAGTGCAACCATCACCCATGTCATTAGCAACAGAAGCTTCCAAATCATTGCCTGCCTTTCTAGCCTTTTGATTTTTTTGATGAGTAACCCTTTAATTGTAGCCCTTAACCTTTCATTGGAAGGTGGATCAAGCCATAAGAAGTATCCACAACCTCCATTCACCAACACATATGCAAACTGAAAAAGTGCATGCCACACACCAAGTAAACATGTAACCTGCATATTTACCCCTTACCATGTAGTTTTCACAACGAAGAAACCTGCTTCCTGGATTTGCAACTATTTAAAATATTCTAAGCTTTGCATTTCTCCCATAGAAAACACACATTCCCTTCCATTTCCAGATTAATAAGGTAGTATGTAAGAGAGAGAGAGAGAGAGAGAGAGAGAGAGAGAGAGAGAGAAACACAGAGTGAAGCTACCTGTGTGTGTGTGTGTACAGAAGAGAGAGTGGCGGGAACAAACACACTTTCCCTCCAAATGCTTTCTTTTTGTTGGTTACCCAAAATGCTCCTCAAAGGCCACAGCCATCCACAATTCTTGTAACAGAAAATCGATTTTGAGTCCAATTGGACCCAAAATGCAAGCTGGGGGGTGTTAGTTGTTGAAATTGAAACCTTAGGGTCCTTTTGTGAGACTCGAGTGTAAACTTCAGCAGGCTTAGTGCAATTTACCCTTAAGAAAATGACCTTAGCAACGAAACAAAATTCGTCGCTAACAGTGGATTAAACCGACTGGTAGGATTTACCCATCACTAAAAGTCTGTGGCTAAAGATCTTTACCAATAGAATATTCTGTCGGTAAAGGCCTTTAGTAACGGACTTTTACCACCGGACTATTACTGACGGAAAAATATCGCTAAATGTTATTTTCTGATTTTTTATATTTACCCTTTATATTTTTTTTGTTGGGAAAAAAGTTAAGAAAGGTTTTAACAGGGACTTTTACCAATGGAATGAAGAGGTCTATATTTTGTAATTCTTTAATTACCTTTAGGGACGGGCAAAAAACGTCACTAAAGGTGATACCGAAAAATCCTCTCTCTCTCCCACTCCCCCCCCCCCCTCACATGGCTTAATTACACGTGGCAAGTTCTAAGGATGGAGGGGACACATCGTTTCTTCTCATAGGGCCAAAAGGTATTTACTATACTTAGTGTCGTCCAGAGAGAGGAGTTAAAAAAGCGTGAAAGGGTTGGATAAAAACTTTAAGAAAGTAAAACGAGGTCCTCTCTCCAATCCTAACATGTGACAAGGTCAGATCACTTAAATGAGCTTAAAGTGAGCAAAATCATAAAACTGGTGCGCTTAACACGCGACATCTCCAAATTAGATTGCTCCACATCTTGGCGTTAACATATCAACAAGACAAAGCATGCCTAAGACAAATGGCAGCTCCATATTGGGATGACTAAAAGGTCAAATGATTGAAGATCAGCTATAAAAGCCATAAAAGTTGTCTAAATTTATCCTCTTCAGCACAAAATACAAACTATCACATAGTTTATGTTTTTCATACCTTCGTTAATTAAACAAACAGGTTTATCTTAGGTTAAGGTAGAACATCAAACAAACGGTTTGTCTCATCAAAACAGTCCGTAGAGTGTATTTAATATTTTATCAAGTGCTTTTTATGTCCGTAGTATTATCATTTTCACCTATTACTTAATTGCAAATGTTATGAAAGTAAACTACCTAATGTTTATGCTTAATCTGATTAGGAGCAGGAGTAGATTATATGTGAGTAGCACTAAGTTAAATAGCACCAAAAGTTCCTAAAGCATTAGGCAGAAAGAACTTTAACGATGTTCCCAAGTCCTCTAATCGTTTGAAGAAGTCATATTCTACAACTTTCCTCCAAACGCCAGACCGTTAAAATCATTTCAAAATTGTACTTCACACGTGGTCTCGCCAGAAGCTAGTACGCACGAGCACCTTATATACCGCTCACACATTTACACGGTGCATGTGTGTGCCTCAGCATTTCAATGTCAATAAGGAACCAAATTAGAAAATAAATCAATTTTTTTAATGTAATCAGATTTATGATATGAATCTCAAAAAGCTTTAAAAATTCGAATTAAAAAACGTATGTTTACGCAATTTATTTTCGTGTTTTGTATTCTATTTTTGTTTTCTAGATTTTAGTATTTAATTCTAAAATCGTATTGTGTACTTTTAGTTTTTTTTGTATCTATTTTTTTCAGTTTTTTTGTACGTTTATCATTTTTATTTTCATTTTCAGCAACTTTTTTGGATTCATTTTTTGTATGTTTAGCATTTTTTACACTATTTGTACACGTATCTTTCCATTTTAACCTTACTCTTAACTTTAGAGGTGTCAAATGGGCCGGCCCAGCCCAAGCCCAACGGGCCTCCAACAAAAAGGGCCGGGGCCGAGCCAGTGGGGCTGCCAATCGGGTCGGGCCGGGCCAGATGGAGGGAAAATATGGGCTCATTCCAAGCCCTGGCCCTAGGCCCAATATTTAGAGCCGGGCTAGGGCCCTAATTTTTTTTTTTATATACATTTTCTTGTTATTCAAAGTAAATGCTTTAATTAAGGTAATTTTTTGTTATTATTTAAGCAAATTGTAATGTAGTACTATGACTAAAATTCTTGTTATTATGTAAGCAAATTGCTCTCTCTCTCTCTCATTTACATCTCTCAATTTTAAATTTCTTCTTTCATATACTCTAAGCATGTCCAATATTCACAATTTAACGAACCTAATCTTTATCCTTTTATTTCATTATAAGTCATATACATATATGTATGTATGTATGTATATACATATTTATTTGTCTCTCATTTTATTTTTTATTATATGTTAAACCTTTTTATACTCTTCTTGGTGAGCTTTATTAATAAAATCTTAACATATAACAATTATTACTATTTGAAAGAGACTATTTCTACTATTTGATATTTTACTTCAAATTAATTGGTTGAGATTGATACATGTTAATTCCCGAGACGATCTTAAGTAATAAGTATAGATTTTGACTAACAGTTTTTTCTCTCTACTTTGTCTCATATACAAAATAAAATTATTCTATACATATGACTCTCATATCATGGTTATGAGTGAGTATTAAAGAACCTATGATATTAATATATTGTGTTTGTCAGAAAATAAGAAGTAAGTGAGGCTAGAATTTATGAATGTATGTAAATTATTAACGTCCATATAGAGTTAAATTAAAGATAAATGTGTTCATAGGCCCTCCTCCTTTTATCCGGGCTTGGGACCGGCTGCTTGTAAACAAACAGGCGAAGTTACCTATTTTTTTATATATACGGAAAAATATCTATCTTGCTTGTAAAAACTTATTTTATATATATATATATATATATATATATATATATATATATATGAAAAAAACTATATTTTGTGAAGAATTTTATTCTTAAAACTTAAGAGAAGGAAAATAAAAAGAAATTACCTAATCATCCGAAGTACTTCAACATCCGAGTCACTGCTCTTCCTATCATCAATCGGTTTATCTTGCTCGCGGTATTTCGCATCAAGATAATCCTTCCAACATACACATAGCTCGAGCGACTCGGGGTTAAGACGACTCCTCCTGTCATCCAAAACCCTCCCGCTCGCTGAAAATGCCGACTCTGAAGCAACCGTGGAGGCTTGCACTGGCAGTACATCCCGTGCAATTTGGGATAAAGTTTTATACATGTTTTGATTTTGTTTCCAAAAATTTAACAAATTAAAATTAACCTGTTCTTGCATTGATAAATCAGAATAATGATCAGTATTTGAATATACACCAATCTCATTAAAAGAGGAAAAAGTAGACGAACCTGCCGAATTAGAAGTACCTTCACCTGGTAGTTGTCTTGCTACTAGATGTTCAAAGCCCTTAAGGTATGGCGCATAATACCTCTCAGCAGTCGATGATGAAGCTCGTCCGCGCACGTCAGCAGAATTACGATAGAGTTGAACAGTTCCTCAAATGTCTTGCTCACTTTCGCTGTGAGTGCGGTTGTGTCCTCTACTGGGTAGCACATTAATTTCGATATCTCTTGTATCGAGACGTTCACGCCATGCAACTTTAACCTAGGATCTAAACAAGTAGCCACAGCAAAAACAACAGGCAGTTCACTCCAATATTTATTAAACTTTTTATCCATCACTTTTACTATTTCCTTAAAGGGTCCTATATATCTCCATTTTGTTAACATTGTAGCCATCTTGAGAATTTCTATTACAGCGAGAGGAGAGGTGGGATAGTACGTACCAGACAATAAATTGGTAGACGTGTAAAATACCTCCAAAAATTCAGCTAGGTATGTGGCCATCTGCCATTCCTCTTGAGTTGGCAAGCCGGCTGGGAACAAGGTTAGTAGAAAATGCGTATAGACTTCTCTGTATGCCAGAATGTGTAAAAGCATATGGTATGTAGAGTTCCACCTGTGGACCACATCTGTAACTGCTCTCCTGCGAGGCATATTATATTCAACACACAACGTTTTAAATTGTTGTGTTCTCGGACTCGAACTATTAACATACGCTGTCATACCCCTCATTTTGACAAGAATATCTCCTGCAGCAGCTAAACCATCTTGAACAATTAAATTAATTATATGACAAACACAACGAACATGAAATAATTTACCAGAAAGTACAGGTTTGGGCTCTCCTCTAAAGCATCAACAGCAGCTGTATTGTTAGAAGCATTATCAAAACTAATACTCATAATCTTATCCTTTAATTTAAACGTGGTACATGCTTTTAATATAATAGTAGCAATGTTCATTCCATCATGCGGAAAAGGAAAGAGCTCGAAAGCGATGATTCTCTTGTGCATAATCCAATCTGCATCAATCCAATGGGCCGTCACACAAGTATAACTAACAAAAGTAAACGGAGATTGCCAAATATCAGAAGTAAGACTAACTTTACCGTCAAAATTATCGAAATAATCGATCAGGCGTGCTTTAGCAGCATTATACTGTCGGAGTGCATCGGATCTAGTTGTGTTTCTATGAACCTTTTTGTACAAAGGTTGAACGTATGTGTTCATATATCTAGAGTGCTTAGCATTATCGGCAAAAGAAAAGGCTTGTTCATCGTGAATAACAAATTCAGCGAGACCGTCTCTTTGCTCTCGCTGATTATAAACAAATAACTTACCGTCAAAAGATAACTGCGTTTGGGTAGGTTCGACGTGGCCTTGTCGAGGTGCACACTGAGGGTAATGCCTGTTAAGATGTCCATTACCACTACCAGACGAAAATAATTTAGCACAGTACTTACATCGAGCTTTTCGGATGCCGTCCACCATAACTTCATCAAAATGATTCCAACACTCGGCTTTCTTTTTTTTCCCCTTTTGGACTTCTGGCTCATTACCGGAGGCATTGCTCGGCCCTTCTTCATCATGACCAGGCATAGGGTTAAGATTATGCCACGGAGTAGTAGCTTCGCCAACCGAGCTGCGTCCTTGACTATAATGCGGGGGGTCTTGATCAAGCGTGTATTCAAGATCTGGAATGTTTTGATTGAACTCCCAATTGGCTTGGGTATCTATCATACAGCCTGTACTCATTCGTCCAGGAACGAATGGTTGTGGTGGTGCTTGGATTGGTGTTTGTGATGGCCGTGGTGCTGGCGCTTGTGCTGGTGGTGGTGCTGTTGATGATGATGATGTTTTTCGTGATGATGATCCACGCTTCAGTTTCTTCAGTAATCCAGCCATATTTGACGCTAAACTTTTTTACTAGATTGAAAAATAAAATTAATAAGAGTAACTAAATACACAAGTATAAGAGCAGTAATTAGTAATTAGAAATAACAATTAAAAGAATTAAAGAGTAACAAATGAATCACAGATGGTAATTCGAAATTGGAGAGAGTTAGTAATTAAAAAGAATTTAGTAATAGTAATTGATAAATATAAATTTACTAATTACTAGACAAAAGAATTAGAGAGTAACAAATTAATAAGAGGAGTGGTTAGTAATTAGAATTTAGCAAGAGTAGTAATTAGTAAACAAGAGTAATAATTAGCAAGAATACTAATTAGTAAATAAGAGTAGTAATTGGAGAGGGAAATAGTAGCAAAGCTTGTAGAAATGTAGAATGTTTATATAAGAGAGAGTAAGAAGATTGGTGTGAAAAATTAGAGAGAAATGGTGTGAATTTATAGATTTTTGAAACTTCACAAAAGACCAAAATACCCCTAAAAACTATCCGTTTATAGTTGTTGGGGAGGGTAAGAGTGTAAAAACCTTAAAAGTGTTGAAAAAATTAAGTTATACCAAAAAATCCCCCCCAAACTAGCCGTTATTTTGCTGTGAGGGGGGGTAAAAGTGGAATTCAGGTGAAAAAAGGGGAATAAAACCGTTGGGGGGAAAGGGAGGGGAAATCAGAATTTGAAAATGGTGGAACCGGGCTAGATCCAAGCCAGATCCGGGCCGCAAACCGGGCCAAATCCTGGCTTCGGTTCGGACTGGGCCAAACCCGGGCTTGGCCCGAGCTTTTTTCTTGGATTTCCTGGCCTGGTCCAAGCCCAAGCCCAAGCCCAAAGCCCTATTATATAGGGCCGTTACTGTTCATTGAGGGGCCCGGGCTAGCCCGCGGGCCGCCCGACCCTTTTGACAATTCTACTTAACCTAACAAATTATTTTTGTACCCTCAATTTTATACCTTCCTTTTACTTCTCCCTATAAAGTACCCTCCTTTACTTCCCATCACGTGAAGCATGGCCCACCCACATGTTCTGAAATGTTCCCCTTCCCTGTGCACTGAAATACCCATTTCCCCTCCCCCATTAATGAGTTAAACAGCACAATTACGCACACCCATTTCCGGATTGTTTGATGCTTGATTGGGAGACGGAAGGTACCGGCGACGTGTTGGTCGTCTCTATCCTGGATCTTCGACAGCTAAAGGGTTGGGGTGAATTTCTCCATTGCTTTCGGTAGATTGACGAATGGTGTGGGAGTTACTGGGGATTTGTTCATTGGAAATGAAGGAGAAGGAGGAGATAAAGGGGAACGAGAGAGAAGAGAGCTACGGTTTCCCTCTGACGTGACAAGGCATAGAGGAGGTCAGAAAAAACGATGAACAGTGAAGGCTAAAACTCTATTCTCTGACAGTGAGAAATGGAGCGACGAGAAAAGTTTAAAATACCTTTGGGTGTTTTCATTTTTTTAACACTGTTTGGATATTTGGATCCGAAACGAATACTAAAAATGATAAAAGTACGTGAAAAAGACATCTTTTTTATCATCGTTCCAAAAACGAAAACTAAATACCGTAAACATACAGCCCCTAGATCACATATGTTTTCATCTTCAAGCTATGTTGTCATCTCGTCAAGCGGCAATGGTGGTTTAAAACCGAAGGTGGTTGCTAGAGAAATGCGACCATGGCTAATACGGTACTGATGGTGGGTCAGCAACGACGGTGTTGTGGGAATAGACTAATTAGGGAAATAGGGTGGGTTAAAGGTAGTGTCGTCTTTAGAAGGACAGTGGAAGAGCGAGAGATGAGTGAGAGGTGGAGGGATAAAGGAAGACAGACAGAGGGGATAGAAAGAGATACGAGACAGTTGCGCCGGAAAATGAAAACAAGATGGAGTTCCAATAAGCCAAAAACAAGGATAAAGATGGTATTGTAAGTAAAGTTTGTTTCCTAAAATAAAAAATGAACAATTTATTTGAGAAAGTACATCTTAACCTCAACACCCGTTCTCAAGAGGAACGTGAGATTATGCGATCCGGAATCATGCAAAGACTGGATTAGACATTAGGATAAGAACAGAGAACCTCATTATAAATTACAAAAGATCGGATTACAGAAGAGGCGAAGAAGAGGAAAAACTGAATTGCCAAAAGATAAGATTACGGTTGCCGAGACAAAATGAGATCCCTCGACTTTTAAACTTTACTACTTATTGATCTCGAAAGTTACACCAAACATCTTCCACTGATTTGGGGTCTTGACACTGTTAATGCGGCAAACATCATAATTCGTTTTGTCACCTCATTTATCACCGACAGTGCATTAACAACCAACTGTTTACCTTTAAGACATAACAAATATATATATATATATATATATATATATATATATATATATATATATATATATATATATATATATATATATATATATGGGAGCCGATCCCTGTCTACCGGTGGGAAAAAACTTATTTCTCCACCAAACCGCTACTCTTTGTAGCGGTTGCAATTATTCTTCACAAAAACCCAACTGCAACAAAGTGTTGCGGTTGGAATAATTGAGAGAAAAAGCCCAACCGCAGAGTTGCGGTTGGCATCATTTGTTTCAAAAGCCAACTGTAACTCTTTGTTGCGGTTGCGCCCCCCTCCCACTCCCCCTTCCCCCATGGCCCCGTCCCCCCTCCCCTGCCACGTGGCCCGTCCCCCTCCCCCCACCATGCCCAACCGCAACACTTTGTTGCGGTTGGCATGCCAACCGCAACAAAGAGTTGCGGTCCCCCGTGATGGCCCCTCCTTCCCCCCCCCCCCACGTGGTGTCCCCCTTCCCCCCGTGATGCCCCCCCCCCCCCCCCGTGATGCCACGTGGTGTCCTTCCCCCCTCACTCACGGATTTTTTTTTTGTCTTCTTTCTTCTCTCTCCTTCACTTTTTTCTCTTTATAATCCCTCCTCCCCGAACCCTTTCTTCCACTCTTCATCATCTGTACCAACTGTCTTCATACTCCATATCTCACCTACATTGTCTCCACAACAATACAAACAAAAAAATTTTACGCTAGAAGATCGGTGGATAATCGCTAGAAGATCGGTAGATTTTTCTTTAAATATATCAAGTCAAAACAAGTAAGTATTTTGAATTTTCTTATAATTCAATGTTAATTTCAAAGTTCAAAAATAGTCATTGTAGACTCAAATCGAAGATAACGAAAATACAAATTGAAGGAAACAAAAATCAGATCAACCAGAGATCGGATGGGCGGTATTACATTTATAGATTCCAAAATAGCGATTTTTTAGGGGGTCAAAATTAAGATTTTTCACGAATTTATAAAAAATAGCTAGAGCTAGATTTTGCCAAAGTACAAAAAAGAGACCCTAGTTATTTTTAAAAGATCTATATTAGGAAAACATTTCAGATTTTTCTACAGACTGGAAAAGGGTTAACTGATATGGGAAACTTTGTAACTTTGCAGTGTAATTTAAAATATCAAGCCAGCGCAATTTCGAGCGAAACTTTTATGAGAACCCTAGGATGTTGGGAAGTTCCATCACCCAAGAATTCAGGCCATTCTGAAGTTGTTAGCTATTTTTTTGGCCGAACGGGCTTTTAAGCGCTCGATCCGGACACCGGTTAGGGATTTTTGGGCGAAAAGTCCGTAGAATGCTTTTTAGATCAAGAATGAATTCGGGAAGCTTAAAATAATATTTCAAAGCACTTTTGAGATTGTTCTGATGCCAGGGACATTTTGGTAATTTGCCACCCCGAGAGGGGTATTTTGTTAATTTTACGGTGCTAAGTTTTTCAAAGGAATTTTTAGTCCAGAAATGTAAGTAAAACACCTGAAAGGTTGTTTTGAAGCTGGTTTGGGGCGTTAGGGTGATAATGAACCCCCCGGGGGGCATTTCGATAATTTGCCGCTCATCGGGGGTATTTTGGTAATTGAACGTTGTAACACAACTGGAGGAAAGAGTCTTTATGTAAGACACCCGAAAAGTTATTTTAAAGTTGTTCTGAGATGTTTGTTGGGTCGATGGCTGCCAGGGGTATTTTGCATAAGTTGGGGTGTTTTGGTAACTCATCCCCTTTAAAATTTGATAAAGGAAATATTTGGTATATAATTGATGTAATACATTTAAAAAGTATTTTTAAAGCGGTTTTGAGGTGTTGGGTTGTAGCGGCCATCAGGGGGTATATTGCTAAATAACCATGTTGGCGCTAAATTTTAGGGAACTAGCGTAATTAAGCGTTCGGAGTGGTGAGAAGTGAGGAATTGTTTTAATACATTGAAATAATGAGATAATGACTCTTGCTAATGCGTTGGTAAGCTAGGTTAAAGATCCATTTATAGTTTTGGAATGTAAATATTATGGATGCTAAGTTGGTTTACGATTATATTTTGTTCTTAGTTATATGGATTTCAACGCCGGACCTCATGATACATCAATCCTATACAATGACGATGACCACGTCGTGAGGTACGTATTTGACGGTGTCGATATGGGTGTTTTGGAAACAATTCAAAACACAAGTCACCACGATGAGTGGGTACTAAACGAGGAACAAATACAACTATTACACCGTCAAAATTTATCTATGTTCACCGATCCCGGGATTTGGTCTCGACACGACGATTGCCTTATATCCGCTCTAGTTGAACGATGGAGGAGCGAGACGAACTCATTTCACTTCCAGTTTGGTGAAATGACTATTACATTAGAGGACGTCGGATTTATATTTGGAATCCCATGTCACGGCAAACCCATTAATTCGAGCAAAATGTCTGCATCCATAGCGAAGATGGCTAGGCAGTATTTCCAGGGAATTCCGAGGGAAGCTCTTATAACGAACGACATCAAACTTAAATGGCTGAGAGAGCAGTATGGCGTGCTACCGGATGAATACACTCCTCACGATTTCGTGACGTATACGAAAGCATTCCTTCTGTATATTATTGGAGCCATATTACTTCTGACGCATTCGAAAAACACGGTGCATTCGAAGTATATGGTGTTCTTGGAGGATCTTGAGGAGGTATACTCGTATTCGTGGAGTTCAGCTGTCCTTGCGCACCTATATCGAGCACGGCACAAAGCTACGAGAAAGAGTGCCAAGTCCATTGCCGCCTGCCTCACTCTATTACAGGTTTGAGCATTTATTTTCTTGGTTGACGTGTCAATATATTCGTGCATTAATGTGCTAATTCCAGATAATGTTTGCATTCACAGGTTTGGTCTTACGAGAGGCTACCCACGAGGTGTCCACAACTGTGGGAATATTCCGATGAGGCGTGGCCTAGGGTGTGGGCCTGGGGGCCTACGACCAAGCGGAGGAGACGGGTAGACCCGCACCACCATCTAAAGTTCTATCGGGGGGAACTAGAGATACTCAATGCATCCCAGGTGACGTGGCAGCCATATAGCAAGGTGATGCATCGGTTGGATGAGTGGTGTTGGCAACTTCCGGTGTCGTACGTGCTGGCAGGTTTGGTTTGGGTGCCGCTTATTCACTTCAAAGTATGTGAGTTTCAGATGCCCGATCGAGCTTCGAGGTGCCTGATGCCTTGAATTTGTTGAGTTCCAAGGTGCAACAGTGGAATACTTGGCAAGAAACATATGATAACCTTGTATCGCTGAAGGCTAACAGCATCAGCATTGAGGAGTACCTGCAATGGTTTCTCAAGGTGACGCGCACGAGGGCAAATCGCCCTTCCCAGGCTAGGAAGACATCGTATGCGCCACGTGAGATCTATGACCAGTTCTGGGCATTGAACATTGTAAGTCATGCTAGTGTTGTTTCAATTTTTATTTGCGCACCTTATCTACCATGCCTGAAATGATTAGCCATATTTTGTATGCATGTTTTTTAGGTTGACCAGGGCACTGAGGTGTTCAAGTAGCTGGAGGGGTTTAACTGGTTTGTCGCGCAGGCTCCTGACAATCTTAAGAGGTCCATTGAGAGGTACAAGACTGAAGTTCAAAACTTTAGTCTTGCGTACCGGGGTTACCAAGGGGAGCCGTCAAGTCGCTTGCCTCCTGACGCGTACGACTATCAGCCCCAGAGTCAGGTGTGGGAGCCGTCTACTAGCTTGCCTCCTGACGCGTACGACTCTCAGTCCTAGAGTCAGGTGTGGGAGCCGTCTACTCGCTTCCCTCCTGACGCGTAAGACTATCAGCCCCAAAGTCAGGTGTGGGAGTCCTCTACTCGCTTGCCTCCTGACGCGTACAACTCTCAGCCCCAGATTCAGGTTACCCAAGTAGGAATCCAGGCATCGCGCCCAAGCATCCAGTCGGATAAAGGACAACCGACGAAGCCATTGAGTTCTGCCAAAAGGGATTGGATCGACCGACACTACTTTGGGCATGAGCCAATCGCTACAGCAGACTTTCTTGTTGCTTCATTCCTAGCTCACTCCGATCTAAGACTGTTGGCGCCGAACACAGATATTTTAAATTTTCTCATTGACGCTTATATAGATCTGCTGCGTGTTAGAGAGCTAAATTATAACCCCTGCCAAACTTTGAAGTTCAACATGTATGCCTCTTTTGTTATCCCCTTCATGGTGAATAGCATGAAGGAGTTCGCAGAATGGAGGAGGAAGCGAGGGACAAGCAAGGGTGAATGGCGACCATCTACAAACGTGCTTTCATACTTGAACGCGGACTATCAATGTCACGCAGCTGAGGCGAACCTAATCATGCTACCTGCTCTTCATGCCAGCCACTTCTTCCTATTAGTTCTCTTTCCAGAGAATAAAGTGGTCCACATATACGATAGCCTAAGGGAAGACGGACTTGGTCGGCAGCTGGCATTGATGTACTCCACGTACATCAATGCGGTGGTTAGTTTATATCTTGACCTTCGCTCATAGTCTATTCTTCTTGTTACATAGGCTTGATAACCTTTTTATGAATTGGATGCAGACTACTATCATTCCACTAGCGTGTCGACATTTTAAGGGGGAAGCCATCATGAGCAAAACAATGATAGATCCTTGGACGGTCGTGACGATAGAAAATCGACCAAAGCAATATAACAGTCATGATTGCGGGATTTACGTCCTCAAGTACATGGACTACATAGCTCGCTCAGATGTGCTCGAATATGATACGTGGTCTCGAAACGATGCCTTGACGTTCAGATATAGGATAGCTTGGGAGCTGAAAAAGGGTGTAGCTAGACGCCTTCCTTACCATTATCCTGAGATGTAGTAGGCGTTCGTATGTTTTATTATTACTATTGTTGGATTTTGGATATTAAGATTTGAAATTGAATTAGTCTTATTATTACTATTGTTCGATTTTGGACACTGGGCTAACTAGCGAGCCTAAGGTGCAATGAGAAAAAAAAAGTGACAAAAAAAATTACGTAATTTTTCAAAAGTTATGAATTGGGCCCTAAAGTGTGCCCGAACATGCCCTTCATAGGAGAACCCAAAAAATAACGTGTCTCGTTTTTTCCTGAAATTGATACAAATGGGCTAACTAGCGTGCCTAAGGTGCAATGAGAAAAAAAAAGTGACAAAAAAAATTACATAATTTTTCAGAAGTTATGAATTGGGCCCTAAAGTGTGCCCGAACAGGCCCTTCATAGGAGAACCCAAAAAATAATGTGTCTCGTTTTTTCCCGAAATTGATACAAATGGGCTAACTAGCATGCCTAAGGTGCA
Source organism: Escallonia herrerae (assembly GCA_033070095.1). Classification (NCBI taxonomy): domain Eukaryota; kingdom Viridiplantae; phylum Streptophyta; class Magnoliopsida; order Escalloniales; family Escalloniaceae; genus Escallonia; species Escallonia herrerae. The sequence goes on along the minus strand of JAVXUP010001983.1, from coordinate 3,644 downwards.
ATGAGAAAAAAAAAGTGACAAAAAAAATTACGTAATTTTTCGAAAGTTATGAATTGAGCCCTAAAGTGTGCCCGAACAGGCCCTTCATAGGAGAACCCAAAAAATAACTTGTCTCATTTTTTCCCAAAATTGATACAAATGGGCTAACTAGCGTGCCTAAGGTGCAATGAGAAAAAAAAAGTGACAAAAAAAATTACGTAATTTTTCGAAAGTTATGAATTGGGCCCTAAAGTGTGCCTGAACAGGCCCTTCATAGGAGAACCCAAAAAATAATGTATCTCGTAATTTTTCGGAAGCTATGATTCCACAAACCAAATCACAAATTTAAACATTATAAAAGTTCAATTTATACAACTGAAACATTAACCCTAACACTCATCATCATCATCGTCCTCCTCGACCATACTGCCAAGTTCGATACCTAACACTTTATAATAGTTTCTCTTGTCATGATCAGTCATCTTATTACACAACGCACACTTTCGCAATTGTTTTTGACCCGTTGCTTCTTCAATCGGATTCTTCATGCGTATTGCTCGTTTTCTCCCTTTTGTTTGAGAAATAATCGGATAAAAAATGTCGTCATCCTCACCTTGCAGGCTAGTGCCGTCAATGACTGGCTGTGAAGCTTGATTGAATCTACCGGCTGGAACATCCGACTAGTCGGAGTGTCCCCTCTTTCTGGTAATGCCATCCTAAACTGTGCAAGGTTAGCCTTATCCCGTGCGGCTGCTTCAACTTGATACCTGTACCCATCAAATGTTGACGCTGCATCCAATGATAAACCGTGCATGATGTTACAAAGGTGATTATATCGCAGTGTCTCAGATTGCTCGAAATCAACTGAAACATTGGGCACGTAAGGAATGTGACCGTGGACTCTATTGGCTTCCTTCGTCCACCGCTCCAAGATATACTGTGGAGCGATTTCACGAGCATTCTTGGCTCTAAAAACCCTCAATGCGTGTCGACAAAGTATACCTTTATGCTCAAACAGTTGACAGTTGCAATTAACCAACCCGGTGTCCATACAAACTGCTACGGTAAAATGTCTTTTGCTCCTCGGAGCAGACGAAGAGCACGGATTGGCGAAATTCGTCACATTTGTCAAAGCATAAACCTTGATCACTCTGGTGGAATACTCGTGCAACTTTGTCATGCTATATTGATTCGACTTTAGTAGTTCCTCTTGAAACTGTCTAAACATTTCCTTGGTATAGACTTGAACCGCATGAGCCTCCAAAGGTGAAAAAACTACTATGGCTCTTTCTCTGTAAACTGTAGCCGCGTCGCCTCTCTCAAGAAAAAATTGCTTGTCAAGGGCTTTCTGCATCTCTAGTACGAACTCTGTTATACTTGAAGAATGACCTACGTACCCATCAAAGAATGCATTCATACCTTCGCTTCTCGAGGTCGTAGTCATTCCGGCTGCAAAAAACTTCTTGGTGTAGGCACCGACCCACTGTGTCTTGATCTCATACAACGATTGTAACCATTCATGATTGTGCAAATGGTAGTCATCCATTAACTTGGCCCACCTCTCCTCGAACACGTCTACCGTCAACGATTTCTTCACACATGTATTAAAGTCAGTCTTGAATGTCGGATGGTTTGCATATACATTGTGAAGCCATTCGGGATATTTGTTGCTTATGTGCCATGTGCACAGGCCATGGTGAGTATCTGGAAGGACCTTAGCGATTGCATTTTTCATTGCCAGATCTTGGTCGGTGATGATAGTCTTTGGAGGAATATGATACATTGCTTTAAGCCACGTTTCAAATAACTACATAAATGACTCCTCCGTCTCATCCCTAAGCAGGGCAAAGCCAAACAAGATTGACTGATAGTGGTGGTTCACCCCGGTGAACGGAGCAAAAGGCATAGAGTACTTATTTGTGTGGTATGTGGTGTCAAACGTCACAACATCCCCAAAATTTGGGTAAGCAGCTCTAAAACAGGCATCCGCCCAAAATATAGTACTAATGCGGTTCTCATCATCCAGTTGGAGACTATAGAAAAAGCCAGAATTCTCACTCTGAAGGTGCCTGAAAATATCAAGTGTCGCTTGAGAATCACTCTTACCGAAAGACTCTCTCCTCTGAGCACGAAGTTCATTTCGAAGGTCTACTTTGTTGAAACTCAACTTGTCAATCCCCCCAGCCTGGCTTGAGAAAACCCCATCATTCTAGAAGGTGGAATTTTAGCTTCGGCCATTGTAAATATCAGTTGTCTGTGTGCCGCGCTTATTTCTCGGTGTTGATGAATTTGACCAATCTTACTAGGGGTCATCAACTGATGATTATGGCTCAACTCCACTCCCGTCACAACCCAATGGTTTTCATTTTTCCGGTGTACTGCATACACATGGGCCTTGCAGCCAGTACCCAGAAATGTGTCGCGTTTTATTTGTCTTGATGGCCCTTCGTCACTGATCCGAACAACTGGGGGTACATATGGTGCTCCTCTATGACACTCAAATAGTCTTCACAAATTTGATCTGTATTCGTCCGTTTTCTAGTAGTCTTAGTTCTAATACCGAAACCTATCATTTTTGAATATGCTCTATAGTATGCTTCAACTTCGTCCAGTGTTTGAAAAACTTGACCCAAGTAAGGTGGATCAGAATCTTCACAAAAAGTATTTCCTCCAGTTGCATCCATATTTATACTGAAATCTAAAAAATAAAAATTATATCATTCTCAACAAGTCATAGAATTAAATAAAATAAAAATAAAGACTCTTTCCTCCAGTTGTGTTACAACGTTCAATTACCAAAATACCCTCGATGAGCGGCAAATTACCGAAATGCCCCCGGGAGTTCATCATCACCCTAACGCCCCAAATCAGCTTCAAAACAACCTTTCAGGTGTTTTACTTACATTTCTGGACTAAAAAGTCCTTTGAAAAAAATACCGTAAAATTACCAAAATACCCCTCTCGGGGTGGCAAATTACCAAAATGCCCCTGGCATCAGAACAATCTCAAAAGTGCTTTGAAATGTTATTTTAATCCCGAACTAGTGTCCGGATCGAGCGCTTAAAAGTCTGTTCGGCCAAAAAAATAGCTAACGACTTTGGAATGACTCGAATTCCTGGGGGATGGAACTTCCCAACATCCTAGGTTCTCATTAAAGTTTCGCGCGAAATCACTCTGGCTTGATATTTTAAATTACACTGCAAAGTTATAAGGTTTCCCGTATCAGTTAACCCCTTTCCAGTCTTTGGAAAAATTTGAAAAATTTCCCTGATATAGATCTTTTAAAAATAACTAGGGTTTTTTTTTTTTGTACTTTGGCAAAATCTAGCTCTAGCTATTTTTTATAAATTCGTGAAAAATCCTAATTTTGACCACCCAAAAAATCGCTATTTTGGAATCTATAAATGTAATACCGCTCATCCGATCTCCGGTTGATCTGATTTTTGTTTCCTTCAATTTGTATTTTTCGTTATCTTCGATTTGAGTCTACAATGACTATTTTTGAACTTTGAAATTGACATTGAATTATAAGAAAATTCAAAATACTTACTTGTTTTGACTTGATATATTTAAAGAAAAATCCACTGATCTTCTAGCGTAAATTTTTTTTGTTTGTATTGTTGTGGAGACTATGTAGGTGAGATATAGAGTATGAAGACAGTTGG